>JAQFXM010005732.1:0-14414 GCA_034693345.1 Entomobrya multifasciata | reverse complement strand
CTAATATTTACGAAAACTTTCTCTTTTATTCGCTAAAGGTACACTTTAATGCAAATAGACATTTAATGAAATCTTGTTTTTTTCTTCTAGTGTGCTAAACCAATGAAATCTTGTTAATTTAACCACTGGAATAAATTTGGCAAAATGCAGTACAACCCATTTATTACATACAATGTAAAGATTTATCTTATAAATTACGCTTTTTATTTTTTAAAATTATGTTGCTTCATAATATATGAAGGTTACACTTAGCTGTTAAATCTTTAGCTTCGTTTTTTATCGTGTTGAATAAAATTGATACATAAAATACGTCATATTTACACGCAAGATACATAGTATTAACATTTGTATACATATATTTTTTTACAATTAGTCAGTAATTTCCATGTAGTACAGTCAGAAAATATAATCTAATTAACTATCCTTCGGTATTAGGATTTTAGTATAAATACATTTACAAGGACTTTCTTAATCTCATTCCTGCCATATTACCTTAAAAAAGGAAAAAGGACCAACAACATACAACAATGCTTCAGCCGACATCTATCTATTTATTACGTAGATTACCCGGTAGTAGCAGGTATCGTTTCATCCTTTTTACATTTTATGATAAAAAGTAGCATAACTTAAATCTGTTGGTAAATTAATAAAAATAAAACAAACTACTAATGGTCAGTTTTATTTTAGAGATTAAATGCATGGGATTATACAATAAATAACACGTTGACAAATTAATCAATAGAAGATGGGAGACTACTAAATAAAAAATTTGAAAGCCAATACATAATTTCAGTGAACAAATTTGATTTATCACAAGAGAAGATAGCTCGTGTGCCATTATTTCGACCTGACGCTGGAAATGAAAGTTTTAAATGCGAGAAAGGGCAACAATACACAACAATTTAAGTGGGATAATTAGTTGTTAATTTGTTAACACATTTACAAATGGACTGATGACTGAATGCTGCGCTGATAGAGCATTCAGCATTCTATCAGCATTCAGTCCATTTGTAAATGGTTGTTACAAACAGCATACAGATTAACTTAGCTTTCGTTGTAAGTTAACAAAGATCATACACCTAAGAGAGGCAGGCCACGTAATGCTAATAACAATTTGGTTAATCTTTCTTTCACTTTGTTTCTTATAATCAAAATATTGAAGGGGTTAATGTAACATTACATAACTATATATTACATCGGTTAAAACTTTGACTGAAATTTACATTATAGCAAAAGTAACGTTATTTTTTTCAACATAAAATAATGTACAATTACTACAATCTATTGTATGTATGTACAGCTTTTATTTGCAGTTGTAATACAGACGGAGGCAATGTCGTTTTCAAAAAAATAATGATAAAATTATCTAACAAAACAATACAATGTAAGAAACTGTTATATAATACAACAATGAGCTAAATATACAGAGATAGACAATTTGACTAATAAAATCTTTTTATTTTAAAATAATTAAATGGCATAATCTATATATTTTTTCTACCTATAGAAAAGGTACCGTTGTTACATATTTATATGTACATGATACACACATTATGTAAAATTGACATATATCCTCGTTATTCGTTGTATAGTTTAAATTTGGTCGAATGACAAAGAAAAACAGAGAAATTAAAACACTACTCGAAACGTCTCTATTTTAAAAATGGCACTATTCTCCTCTCTTTACCTAAAAACATGGAGTCTGAAATTATAAACTAAATCTTAAAACTAAAAGGTAACATAATTACATTCATAATATTTAAACTTTTAAAATGATGAAATCATATAGCACTCATTCAAAATAATTATACTCACAATGAAGCATACTAAAAACTTTTTTTATTAGCAATCGACCATCGTTGACTTTCTTAAAACATGTGAACGGTTTTCCGTATTTCCTTTTCTGTTTAAAATCAAAAAATCTCCGCGTAATTTACGTCGGTATGAATATATGTATGAATTTTTTTGTTTGTTTTTAAATCTGAGTGGTAATCACAGTCCTCCTCGTAATAACCGGCTTTTCATTATGCACCACCCTATCTCCACTGTCTCCATTTGACCATCCATTGTTATTCACCGCATTGTTACTAGAATTCACCGTTGTCGAGTTGTTGATATTGTTGTTTGCATTATTATTCTGGTGAAGGAGTGAAGACACTCGGGGCTTTGGTTTTGGGGCAACTTTGGGTGTCACTGGTTTGTTGGCTGGAGAGAGTCCATTTATTTCCTAAAGAAATAAAAAAATACAGAAAAAAAAGTAGAGAAATTGTCTTGTTTAAAAAAAGAAATGCCCTCTTTGCTATAAAAAAAAGAAAATATAATTAAATAATGGCTTATATATTTTGTTTGAAGAATTTTGGTAGCAGTTTAGCGAGAGAAAAAGAAAAGATTTCTCATGCAATTTATGTATGTATTTATTTTGTAGTAGAATATTACTCACTAAAATGTAAAAAAAAAGTTTTAAATTTTAATTATCATGTGTAATGTAATGTAACTCATGTATCAGTTTTGATAAACTAATTAAGTGGAAAATATTTACAGAGGGTAAAGTGCGTGCAAAAAAATTAACATGTGTATAATATTTTTGTGTGTAACGAAGTGCGCATGCAATTTTTTGTGTGTATTTTCTGAAAAATGAAAGTATATTTTATACAAAAGACAAGAAAAGTTTTGATGCTTAAAATTTCCCGTGACATGGCCCTAAAAATTATATACATAATTATTTTACACAGTAGCATATTTTATTTTACAAATATATATATAGCATGATACCAATTAACCCTAAATTTCAGAAAATTACCAAAGTAAAAATGAAACCCAACAGGATGTAGAGGAAAAGGGTACAGAGCAGGAAGAAGAAAAAATGTCGCAAAAAAGATGAAAAATGAACACTGATTTTAATGACAATGACAGCATGTTAACCATTTCGCTGTTAAATGAAATGTTTTTTAAGAAGAGAGATAATTAAATTAATTAGTTTGTGAGCCGGATTGGGTTAAAAGTTGACGTTAAAAGTTAAATTATTGTTAGAAAAAAGCTAGAATGTCGGCTTCATTAAAAAAAGAATTATAAATGTTGACAACCTGGCGACTTTGCAGTTAACTTAATTGTCTGCATAGCATGTCGTTTCGTCTGCCAATGCCAATCTTAATTTCTTTTGTACTAAAACAGCTATACAAAAACAGCTTTGGATGCTTATTTTTTCAGAGACCGGCATTCTTTTGTAAATTTTGCACAATTGAATATAATTGTCAATCAGATAAAATAGAATAATAAAAGAAAGAAGAAAAGATTTTTTTTTGAAAAGTTAGAATTGAAAAAATCCCAGCATATTTTTTACACAACTCAAGTTTTTTTTCTACTTAGCTTTGCTTGCTTGCTTTTTTTGCTTTGACGCTATCCAACAAACTTACTCTATTATCAAAGGATTCTTTTGTACAGCCTGGATTTTCCACCACTTCCTGTTTAACTTCTAGCAGTTGTTTTGCCCTTTGACCACCCTGACCCCTGTCAACCTCTACAACCACTGAATTTGACTCACCATCCACCGACATGAGAAAAGGATTATGAAATGGATTTGTTGACGAAGCACAAGTCAAAAGGGCAGCAGTGATTGCGTCAAATGGCTGATCAAAAGGATTGTTATTGTCAGAAGAAGTTAAAGAAGAAGAAACAGTTTTATTGTTATTCGTTGCCGTTATAGAAGCAGTAATTGTTGAAGTAGAAGAAGAAGGTGTTATTTGAGTATTGTTATTAGTAGGCTGACTATTACTAAAGAACGGGTTTGTTACTGAGGTTGTTGAAGAGTTTGATGTAAAAGGGTTATTGTTTGCGCTTGTAATTTGTTGGGTAAGTTTGTTCGCAGTTTGAATCAAAGTTGCTGGCCCTTCGGTCAGTAAAATTTCATTTTCTTCGATTTCATCAAGATTTGTAATGATTTTTTGTTTTGTATTGTCAGTTTTATTTGTCATTGCAGAGCTTACACTGGAGCTCTCGGGGGTTAGTTTAATTTTCTCAATTTTGCCTCCTTTTGTGGAGGCAGTGAAATGAGTAACTGTCACGGGAGGAGATCCCGAAGGAAGGAGAGGCATTGATTCGTCATGCTCGTTATCATTTAAATTGTCAATGTCTGTCTCAACACTTTGTGTTCGGAGATGGTGATGAGAAGAGTGTGAGCTTGTCGAGGTGGTGGACGATGCCAGATTTTGTGGAGCGGAGGTCAACAAGGGGGCCCCGTTATAAGGCAGGGTCAGTTTATCGCCCCCCTGTTTTCATTAAAATAATAATAAAATAAATACTTAAATCTATGCAAATTTAAAAAGTAAATTAACAACAAACAACAACAGAACTACACTATGTAAAATTATTCCTAGAAAAATCAACAATTAAAAAAGATGTAGTGTATGTACAATATTAATCGTGATAAGAGCTAAAAAAATCAATGACTAATAAAAATATAATCCAAAAAACTACAAAAAAGTGATAATTGGTAAAAAATAAATTACTACTTTGCTATACAAAGGCAGTAACAATGAAGGCAACCATTGTTGTGGGTTGAGGTGGGTTATTATATGACACATATTATTAAACAATCATGCTGATTATTCTATGCAAATTATTATTTTACCAAGGCATAATGGGATAAGTTATAGGTTATCAAGGACAATGAAGGATAATCAGTGAAAGAAGGGGTAAAATTGTGAGACAAATTTGATGGCAAAATATAAATAATCAACTGGACAAATAGGAGATCAATCATTAAATTTAAAATGATGATAAAATGTCTTCAACAATGTTTCATTCGATACAAATTTGAGACTCCAAAAATGTGTAATCCAAATCCATGCATGATTGAATGATGAATTTTTTCAAAACGCGATTATGATTTTTTAATGTTTGGGTAGTTCAGTTACTGTAATGAACGATTATTGGGAAACGTTCAATGGCTTTAATTTGAGCAATCGTAAGATATCCTACATGGCAAACGATATGAAAAATATACGAGGATGGTATTTTAATTAAATGATGATAGATACGTGACGCTGATTAACATTTTGCATACTTTGATGCTTACACAATTTGTCGCTTTCCACTTACCACAGATATGAAAGTAGCGGCATCAGTACTTGCGTTTTCACGTCCGTTCTGCATAACATTGTCACGTTTTTTGGCTGGAGGGTAGTTTTCACTGGAAACAAAACACATTTACATGTTATTTTTCCAATTTACATCTTTCGAACTCATTATCATTATGGTAATCAATATTTTGACCTCGTATCTGCAGCAAGAGAAATTGTGTCAATTGCAATGATACAATGTTATTGGCGCAAAACTTACCCATTCGAAAACGTATGAGACGTGCCATTACTCTCTGCCCCACTACTCGGCTTCTTCAAGTCATCCTCCAACTGCTTCGCCTTCCAAATGTTGCACTTGACCTTATCCGGTGGCAAGGGTTTGGGCAAGGAGAAGTATTTAGTTTGGTTATTTGGAATAACGTTGACATCTGCACCGCCATCAGCTAACATTGTCTCAGTCGTCATAAATCCTCCCGTTTCCTTTGCAATGCTTTTAATTAGATTATCCAGAGGATCATCTTCTGGTGGTGGCGGCGTGGCAGACTCATCATTTGGTGGTGATGCTGAGGAAGGACTAGGGGTGGAGCGAGATGTAGGTGTGACAGGTGGTGAGCCTGGTGTGACTACTCCTTGGTTAGGCGTTGATGCACCACTTCGACTGCCAATAGTTGCTGTGGATGTGGACTGGTGAATTGGGTAGGAAGATGTTGGATGTAATACCCGTGGTTCTTTGAGAAGAACTGTTTCTAAATCAGAAACAGCGGACTGTGAAGGGGTTGGTTTTGTGGTATCAGAATTGGACGTGGTGTCGGATGAGGTGGCGGTTACACTGGGTTTCGATGTGTCGTTAGAAGCTTCCTTCTGTGGAGAAAGACCGACTGGTCGTTGTCTCTCGCGGAGGATGTGAGACTGTCGGCGGGCGTAGCGCTGGCTAGGTCGACGTTCGAATTGGACGGTTCTGCGGGCACGGTTTTGGGCAAGGGTTTGGATTTCTGTCCTTCCACTATAAAATAATCATAAAATACAAAAATTAAAATTACAATCAATAAAATCTTAAGTTTGACAAAAGATGTAATAAGTTAGTGCTATCTGTTTACCTATATCTGAATCGTGAGCCCATTCTGAAAAAGTTTTGTCGTGCACTCGGCCCCTTCACAGGTCCCTTTAAGCGGAAGAATGCGTGATGCTCTACGGCGCATTTCCATAGGTGTTTGGCTGCCTTCTCGTTGTGCAATCTAGGAAAAAATATTGAAACATGCACAAAATTACATAAAAATTAAATTGGTTGCTTCGCTTGTTAGTTTGCCAGAAGAGCAGTTATAAGACATCTTGACCTGTCACTCATTTTCTTTCATTATCCCTTTTTTACTTACGAACAAAATGTCAAATGTCAAAATAATTACAGCTCAGACATACAACAACTCAACTCTTTTCATCTCTTCATTAATTGTACAGTTACAGTAGCTTGATTTGATGTTTTACCTGAAGACAAATGTATGCTCTCGCTCTCTGCCTTCGTCATCATCCTCTACGACAATGAGACACAACTTTTTCTTCTTGAAGTCAAGACGAGCTATTTTCGGCCAAAAGAATAACCCTATTTTTTGAGGTCCCTCAAAAACTAGGATTCCTGTTGGTGTCAGTCCAAGGGAGTACTCGCAGCCATCCTTACCCTGAAAGCGAATTATGCAAGAAGCCATATGAGTTTAATTGTTTTTCATTTGTGGAAGCCAACAAAGTTTAGTAGCATCAACATTGCATCATTGGACAAAAATTGATATGCATAGAAAATTAAAGAAGATTAGCTAAACATACCAAAACAGTGTGCATGTCCACGCCATACATTTCCAGCACTTTGGCTTTGTTTAAGTAGTTCATCTCCGCTTGTGCTGGAGTTTGGCCCCTGATAAAAAAATATCTGACTTTATAATTTTTATTCATGACAATAGATTCTCGGTTGTCCCCAGTCATGAGTCATGAGACATCATAGCACTATACTAACTGTGTAATACCCTGTCAAAATCTAATTTGAATGGCCCATACCTTAATTTCTTAAACTCCTCCAAAGTAAGAATCTCCATTTCCTCTGTTTGCTCCGGAGTAAATCTGAACTCTGACACGAACGACGGAGTATGAATTTCCGGATCATAGTCCCCGAGTTCAGCTATAAATAAAAATAATAATTTTTCAATGCTTAAATATGTACATTACATGTTTTAAATCTTCGATTTTAACTGAATTACAAAATGCACATACATTGTAAACACAATGCTCCCAATTCAATGGCCAACTGCTGAGGAATAACAAGCTTCCCGGTGACAATATCCTGCTTGACTTGCAGAAAGAATTGATATCTATGAAATGATCACAAATCAAATAAAAAATTTAAATTTTACGATTTCTTGTGAGACTCCTTTCTCTTCACAAAGAAAGTGTCATGCCCCTGTCAATTTATAGATTAGGTACTTTAATATTGAACCCATACCTGGTCAACTCCTCCCTGAGGTGCTGCGGCTCTGACGTATAAAACTTCACTTTCAGCCGCAGTGTGTATGGCGGACCAACTGAAAAGGAAAAAAAATCAATAAATTTAATATCCAAATACTCAACTGTACTGTAATCTAACAGCAACTTATTCATTTCATTCATTTACAGCGGGGAACAATACATACATGGAAAGGGAATGTGAAATTGTGTTCAATTTAATTTTTTTCAATGAAAATCACTGCTTGTAATCTTCTTTAAAAGGTATCGAATGTCTTTGTTTTGCCGTCTTGCCATCTATCGTGCTTGAGATTTTCTTGTTAACTGTTTTTATTCTTTCTTTCCATTTCAACCATTTTTATTGTGCATTTACCCTTCACAAAAGTGGCACATTTTTTAAAGAGATTCACAATACAAAAAGGTATAGTGCGCACGCGTGGGCGGATAAGAATTGATCCCTGTTTGGTAAATTCAATGAATTTATTTTTCTGTCATGTGTTCAGGGAACCCCTCTGGAGGTTTTTTAGAGTGATTTATTCACTTAACAAATCAGAACCACACGAAACTCTTAATTCATACCTAACTCTTAATTTATCCAACTTCAGTACGTGTCCAAAAATTTGTATTCATTTTTTCTGCAGGTACCACGTGTAAAAATCTGGTGTGCTATTTCCTGCTTACAATTATCCAATTATTTTCTATTACATAGCTTGCCTTCAAATTGTTGATCTTTGCCTGATTTTCTTAAAAATTATAATTATCCAATTATCCCGCTAATTTAATATTGGGAAACTATAATAAATATATGCTTGTATTGCATTGAGGGCCAATTCAAGCCATTAAAGTATGCAATATGATCTGATCATTTTATTGAGTGCAAATTTAAGCCCAAATTATAATCCTCATGGGATAAAGACCGCTGGTGTTTTGAAATCCCTATACATTTTTATACTTATTTCGACTTAAAATCTTTAAAAATAACTACTGTAAACTACTTGGTTTTTTTGTTGAAGCTTTTAGCATCTTTCAAAATAGGTATAATAATAACCTTTGTAAAATGAAGATGAATGATATGACAATGATGATTTTATAACAATGGTGGATATTATACATAAATTGTAAACGCAAGAGATACATATATCACAACAACACAGCAATTTTTAGCAATGCCCACGCGCAATGAAGAAAATTATAGAGTATGATTTTTAGTGAAAATCACTGGTTTTGTTTGAGATGTTCAAAAAAAATTCTAAAAATGAAATGGTCAGGCATTTTTTTAAATTTGGAAATCCACAAAACTATGCGTATGCGTAACAGCAACAATAACAAGCCATGTGCCTAAACGCATTTTTATATTGTATTTGGGCAATATCAGCAAAACTAGCAATTATTTTGCTGATGTGGCGTCTTCTCGGTTACATTGCAGTCAAAACCAGACAGATAGACAAGAGATACAGAATAGAGCCAAAGTATTGTAGATAAATAGGCAATTACTTTACCCTTTTCATTAGTTAGGTATATTTTGTAAGATTGCGTAGTAGAGTAAGTGCGCATTGCACAAATCCATCATTTTCCATTTGAACAATGACTTGTTAAATAATAAAAAATGACAAGATCTGCTAAACTAAAATGGAGTGGCTAGTTGTACCTGGCAGAATTGCATTTATGACTTGTTAAAAAATGAAATGGAACGAAATGATTGTACTAAAATACAAGACACGAGGGAGGATGCATGTACTTATGATATGCATGAATTTCAAAGTTTGTAAAAATAGTAGCATTTTTTTGGCATCGTCATCATCATGATGATCATGATCAGTACCAGTTTGAATAGAATTGTAATTTTGTGCTTAAATTGTAATTTGTGTTTGATCGACAGTCACAACAGCCAGCTGAAATGATAAACCAGAAAATAGTAAAGTAGTCAGTTGGGTTGGGATTTGGGATTCTCTTTTTAAATGTATGCGCATTTATGCATTTAGTTAGGTAGCTAGATAAATAGTGCGAAAGGAATACAAAAGATTAGTTACTGGACAGGAGGAGGACAAGACATAAATGGCAACGGATTATTGTTTAGCGAGATGAAATGGAGGATCGTATTAGTTTGCTGAAGAAAGGAAAAAATAGCATACATTTTTTTTAACAAATGATAATGATAATGACAAGCTGAGATGAGATGAGGTATGAGGTGCTCTTTAAAAAGAAACAAGACAAAAGTTGTTTGATAATATTGAATACTAAATGGAAAAAAATGAGGAGGTGGAAAGCATAATGATGAAATGATGTAAATATGATATGATAGAATACGTCATCATAATATTATGTGAAAATGAGCAGAAGTGAAACGTAGAAATAAGATACTCGAATGAAAATCTTAAAGTTCTGTGTGCAAAGTAGCTTTTCATCATTGTACTGTATAATATTTGGAGGTGCTCTTTCTCTATCTCAAAATGCTTCCAATATAAAAATCGACCTGTCAACTCGATAAATAGTTTTAAAGAAAGATAATTAATAAGTGTCGTTAAATCATAAAAATATGTTTATAATCGACGCATATAATCGTCTTATCATAGTTTGGTGACAATACGACTGTAAATTTTAAATTCTTTATCAATAAAATATTCAGTCTTACTGTTAGTTCTTTTTGGAACGAATTATGAGAAAATGAAATAAATAAGGCGCTATCCTGTTTCTTTTAGACGCTCAATTTCAAGCCATCTCACAATCTTTAATCTTCATCGTTTTGAGTTCACTGTCGGCATATTTTATTCATTTTTTGCGGTTACTATTTATAACTACTTAGAGAATCAGGAATGGATATGGAATCTAATGAATCATTTTTGCTTGCATATAAATAATTCATAATACAAGAAAAATGAGGAGATTAGTGGATGAGAAGGATGATAATAATACGAGTAGGTGGATAAAAATGATGGAATAATGATGCTAAATGTTAATGTGATGACGATGTTGAAAGAAGACAAGATGAAAATATGAGTGAAGTGTTCATGGCCAAGGTTATGCATTTTTTGACATTTTTGTATGAATATTTTTCCAAATTTGAAAGTAGTTATTTCCAGTAATATATGGTAATACTTAAAGTAAAATTAAGCGCTTTGATAGGTATTTCAATGGTAAATTGTAAACCAGTTTCATTTTTACTTTTTTTTTGCAAAATATTTATTTCAGCAAAGTAAGGTGCCTTGCATTGTACATTTCAAAATATTTTCTCACCTGCACCCGAGATTATAATTTATACCACTCGACTTTTGGAGCCTTCACTGATTTAGTGTGAAAGATCAACATTTACAACCTACACAACTCCTTATGTGTGAAAGTAGGAAACGAAAGGGTCAAGTCAAGACTCTACTTTAATTTTTTTGGTCTGAAAATATCCTAACTATTGCCATAAAAATCATCAAATTACTTTTGCTTCTTAATTCAGCGTGTGGGCCGCCAAGCTTTGTGATTTGATTTGACATGACTTTCAATCCAACTTACTTTCATTTCGCTTATTTCGTTCTCTTTCCTTTTCTAATCCTTTTACTTTTTTTATTTAGTTCATCTTCATGTTGACCTTTCTTTTTTTGGCTCGCCTCAACTAACTAACTTTTACTGCATCATTATCAACTTTTCTTCTGCTCTGCATCCACTAAATGTGCAGTGCAGTAAATAAATTGTTGCCGCAGACAGGCAGCTCTACCTAAAATAAATGAGCTCACTTTTATTTTCCTTTTTACTGATTTGTTATTTGCACTTACTTGTAAATGCAAATTAGAACGCAACAACGCCTGAATGTTAAACAATAAAATAGTTTTTTTAAGCCAGTCATTTTTTTTCTTGTAAGCTTATGCGATTGGTCGGATTGGATTTTCTATAGATTTATAAATGGATCCATTAAACCATCTACACCGCCACCGCAAAATGATGAGTACACGTTTTTTGTCAGTTTAACGGCAGATGCAGCATCACACAACAGTACAAAGATGATGTACAAACGGCACTGGTACTGGTAGTGGCGATGATGATGATTATGATGATGTAGTAGCGCCCGTGTTAGTTGCGTTGCAAACATATCTGTGTGTGGCTTAACAATGTAGAAAATTTTTATTTAGTCGTGTTGTCGTGCAAGATACATTGTAATTCTGAATGCAATCAACCAACACAACCAGCCAACCAGGCATCATCATCTTGTTCAATATTCAGAAGAACGGAACAGAATTGAGTATAATGGATGATTGGTCATTGTCCTCAAGATATACAACTCAAGAAACATATAATGCTTGAATTGAATTGGATTTTTTGTTGTTATGCTATGTTTGCACTTCTACTCTTTTCTAGCAAGCTGTTATGGTGTGCAAAATAAGTTTGGTCTTGAACGAATAGCTATGCCTTCAGATTTTTCTAGCAAATAAAAGAAAATTGGACAAGCAGTGCAGTGTGATGGACCATATACAGGACCTGAAGCCTGGCATAGGTAAAAATACAATACAATGAAATTGTTTTCTCGTTGATTGTAGTTGTAAATCGAGTAAACATCGAGATTATATTGAGGTTTCTCTGTACGTCATACAAAAGTACAAGAAAAGTTTAAAGATGTTTACTTTACTTTACACACAAACACTCTTGTAGGAAAACAAATCTTTTCATGTTTCGTGTAAGAAGGCATCACATCAAATCAGACAGAAGAAGAAGAGGTGGCATGTAAAAAATATAGAAAGACAAGTATACACACCTCCTCTTCTGGTACTCGGTTCTTTCGACAACCAAAATTGCCCAGTTTTTTAACCTCCACAATCAAATCCCAGCACATCTACAACCATCTATTTTCTTATTATAATTTGCACACACAATACAATAACAACACGCTTGTTTTGTTGTGTATGTACATTTAACAGAAATACGTACAACAACGAAATGTTGGTAAAATAAACTTTATAAATACTACACACCGAACCCGAGCGAGATGAAATCGTGGTTTAGTTGTGTGCATAATAATAATCATAACAATAAAAAAATAGTGTGTATACCAGTTTTGCTCTTTTTTTCTCGCCTTTTAATTATCATCTTCCTTCTCATAAAAGGATGAAAACTAGCAAAAGAAAACTTGTGCCTTGCCTAATAGCCCAAACCTATCATCCAATAATCATCATCATTTTAAACAACGACTTGGTTTAGTGGTGGTGTATTAAATAAAGTTTAATTAGCAAAGTGCACAGAGAAAGAGGGAAAAAGACACCAGGCAGGCCTACAATTAGTTGCGTGCATCATTTGCACGCTAAAGGCTTGTAGCACAGCAGCGCAGTATGGCTATTTGTTATTGTTACGCAGTTAGTTACATTGTTGCATTTTTTCAGTACCATTTTTTAGTTTTCAGAGATTTCAAGCTGGCTTTTGGCCGACTTGCTGTGTAGCTTTGCTTTTTTAATGTCTGCTATTTAAGACAGGCTTGTGAACACTTTAAAAGATATAAATTGCAATTTTCAGGGGGAGAGATGCGATTATACAAGCAAGGCAGAGAATGAGTAAGCATTAAAATGAAAAATTGCCCAAGAAAGAAAAGTGCCAGTGATTAGTTTTGAAGAGAAGGTTGGTTTGGTTGTTAGATGAGATGAAAGAAAAAAATGAGAATGGTTATGGGTATTTGTAAAATGGAAGTTGCTTTTAGTATAACTGGCCTAGCTAGTTTTGTCATTCTTGGAATTGGACAAATCCCATTTTTTTCTTGCCAAGATAGATTTTAAAACAAGGTGGTTATGGTTTGCATCTGATGATAATGATGATGGGGGTAATAGAGAAAATGTACAAAAGAGTAGAAGATCATATCAGGCCATCATTCTCACAGCATCATCATCAAGGCTAATCTTTTTAAGGCCCTTCTTATTACACTTTGTCTTTGTTTTAATATAAGCTGTTGACAAGTGGCCATCCTAAAAAAGACAAGCTAACAAATGACCAAATGACACAATTGAAAAAAGCGGTTTACACACATTGTTTTATTACAAGTTTTTGGGGGAAGAAAATGGCGTTGGTAGTTGGTACAACAGTATAATAAATATGTGCAAGGATTAGAACAGAATGAATGCTTGTTTAAATTTCAAGGATTGTTGTGAGGTTGGAATATTTAAAAATTTGCGTAGGAAAAATGTAATTTAAAACAAAAATTGAATGTTATAAATTTTGAGTGTCAAGATTGGAATTACAATGCAGTATAAAGTTATTAAAAGTGACATTTAAAACTTTTTTTTTTTGCATAAAATAATCAAAATAATACAAAAGAACGTGATGAAGATGGTCAGGTAAATAAATTCGTGATGATAAAAAATACTCGGGTGGGGATAAAAATGATGACTAATCCACATTTTTATAAATGAGATGATATGAAGATCATCCTTTCATGAAATCGGAATAAAAATTAAAAATGAAGACGAACGCAATGCCAGCAAATCGTAAGATAAGTAGGAGGGAAACCACAAAAAACAAGGAAGGAGAAGATGCAAAAGCATTTTTTTATTTGTTCTATTTCCCCTTTGAATTCTCTTCTAATCATCGCACGAACATCTTTTTTTTACTTTGTTTAAAAAAATGCTTTCAACCCTTTTGTTCTGCTTCTGTTGTAATTGCATTTTAGCAGCTCTTTGCATAGAAACTGAAATGAAGTTTGAAAGTTTTTCGTATTAATAAAGGTTACTCGAGCGAATAATTCCTGAGATGAGTCGGACTGATGCGAGTTTCCTGTCTGTCTCTGTCTGTTCGTATGAGTGAAGTGAGTTAAGGAGTTTCTTGAACCGAGAGAAATGTGTGGTCATAAAATGTGGAGGAGAAAACAAAGAAACATGCACAATTCCACTT
>JAQFXM010005731.1:0-14415 GCA_034693345.1 Entomobrya multifasciata | reverse complement strand
ACTGTGCAGATTAATGGACCTGATAGTCATCCGGTGTTTCTTGATGTTGAGCTGAAGTATGGGATTTTGCAGGTGAGTGTGATTTTTTAAAATTTGATTTACTTTAGTTTGAGTGAAAGGTAAAAGTAGTGTAAGTATTCATGTTTGTCTGTCTGTCAACTTGATAGTTTAAAAACGCTTTGATCGAACTCATTCGATTCGATGGTATGAGAGAATCAACGATTAAACAAACTATTCTTTGGCATATAATTTTCAAAAGCGTAATTAGTAGATCGTTGGGTTGTTTGGTATGCAACAAAGCATGTGGTGGTCGGGTCACATAACCCCATAAGGTCAATTGATTATGGTGTTAACATTTTCCTCGTTAATACACGTTTATCGATGACATGACTCATTAAACGATCGAAGTTACATTACATTTTTACATGTTGTTTTTTACTCTCGAATTGCTTATCATTTACTTTGAACTGTAGTCGTCCATCTTTGTTCTTTTTATGTACTGATTTTTTTGCATGATAGATTATACTGAGTTGAACGTTCGTACAAAAAATGCAGGACGCGTGCAGAATTTGTATAACGAGTAGATAAATCTCCTATCTCAACAGATTGACTGTAAAATATAAGCTGGATTTAGATTCAAGTGATTAAGTAGTTAATGCACCCAGGTCACGACAATCAAGTATTTTTTCCATAAAATTCCATTCTTTCAGTATGGTGAACTAAAGAGAGAGAACAAATCGCAATTACTAACAGTTGATACTAAAGGTTAAATTGTTCAAAAGATAGGGTGTGCGTACAACTATTTCGATTCAATTTTGATAGTTTTTCATGTTCAACTTAGTACTTTTTTATTGTATTTTTACATGGAAGTGAGTGTTTATGTTCAATTAAACGTTCACATTGAAAATACAGCAAGCGTTCATGATTTATTTACATGCAGATACTTGATGAAATGTATGGCTATGGTAGAAACATGAAAAAGAGTGAAGAATGAATGATCAAAATAAAGTTAAGATTCCATTTTGAAAATTTTGTTTTTAACTCTCAAATAACTTTTTATTTCGATTGAATTTTGGTCGTCTTTTTCCGGTCTTTTTGTGGACTGTATTTTTTGCATGAGCGATTTTGTATTAAGTTGGACGTTCATATAGAAAATGTAGCTATCGGGCAGTTTTATTCGCATGAACAGATGCATTTAAGATGTTGATGGTAGAAATAACGAAATTGTAGTCTACTAACGAATTCAAGATGTATATTTTTAAATGCACGGGCACGGTAGTTTTCAAAAGGTAATCATATCTCAACAATTAGATACTTTCGCCTGAATTTACATTCATCTAGCATAATCAACTAAAGAGAAAGTAAGAAAAGTCCACAAGTTCATTCACATTTGATGTGAAGGTTAAATTACTCAAAAGATAAAATTATAAAATGCATACAAGGTTTGATGCTTGATATAATTTGATTTAAAGATAAATAGTCTAATTAGTCATGTTTGTCCATCTGTCAGAACGAATATTTAAAACTGCTTTGATAGATCTCCTACAATTCGGCTTGGGAAAACTTGAATATTAGAAGCGTATTGAATTTCATGCCGTGGGGTCAACCTCAACATGTCATTGATCAATTTTTCGTACTACGTTAGCATATCGTTTTAAACTCTCGAATTCCTTATTAATTTTAATTAAATTCTGGTCGTTTTTCAGTTTATCCTTGATTTTTTACTACATTTTTTGCATGAAGTTAGATTTTTATGTTGAGTTGAACGTTCATATTTAGAAATGCAGCAGGCGGTAAGGTTTGTGTAATGAAAAGATTGAGACAAAATATATGCGATAGTAAGTATGAATAGAAATTTTCTGTAAAGTTAGACTGGAAATCTGAACCTTTTACAAGAACAAGAGTTCACAAATGTTTAATGCACAAAAGTATTTAAAAGTACTCATGTCACAATAATCAAGTACTTTCCCTTGAAATTCCATTCATTCAATATACTGCTTCTCCAGAGAAAGTAAAAAAATCCTTACAAGTTCATTCACATTTTGTTATAAAGGTTAAATTGCTCAAGAAGATAAGATGTTACACACTAATAAGTATCACAACTCCAAATGGCAAAGTTTAATTTTTTTTAAACCCATTTCATGATCAAAGTACAAAAAGCTTAAGTTTTTTCTTCTCAAGAACATATATTCACAGGAAAAAGTTCGTTACGTTCCAAATCGATACAATAACCGGTTCGAATAACGTTCATAAAAAGATTAAATTTGAAAGCATGGTACATAGCGTTTTTGTTAAAAGTCAACAAACCTAAAAAACGTGTTCCTCTCTCGATTAAAATCGAGTGTGTAGTTTTTGGGGGATGCGTAAAGGGAAGATATGGTGAAAGTTTCTTAAAAAACTATAGCATACGTACAACATAGCGTATTTATAAAAAAAGCTTAAGAACCATGTACAAGCTTTCCAAAAAAAAACTTTTTTCACAAACCAAAAGTGATCCAAATTTCTTGTACACACAACACACCTACAATCATGCACACATACCTCTTGGGACAGTAAAAAAACGTGTCCCAATCTACCACAACCTAATTTACAACAAAATATTCTCCCAAAAAAGCCACAAGTTAATCCCACACTCCCACTAAATAACCCAAATAAAAAACCCTCCTCATTTATTCATGCACTCACCAAAATCAATTGAAAAGTAATTTAAAACCTCTTCCCAAAAAAAGACAAAAAAACGAACAAGAAAAAGTAATTTGTCGTAAACCACCCGGTTTTAATAACACACGAAAAGAATAAAAATAAATCGACAAGCATTTACAGCAACAGTACTTTCCACTCACCGCCTTACACAAAAAACCCATACGTTTTTCTCCACGCTTTTCTCTCGAAGATTATCAAGTTACACGCGAAAACCACAAAAAAGTAGAGGAAAAAAATCGATAATGTATGCACAAAGCTTTAAAACTTGTTTACATGTTTGTCTGATAGATTATCGAGGCTCTGCAGTTTCTGCACTACACTGGCAAGATCCTGCACAGGAATGTGAACCCTTCGAGTATACTCGTCACGAAACGGGGGACTTGGAAGCTTGCTGGGTTGGAGTTTATAGGTAAGTGTATAACGAGCATGTTGAAAATAACGAACAAAATTGATGATGAGCAACTAATTTTTTTTCCAAAGATAAAGCCAACGAAATAGACGGTCTAGAGTCTGTTCATGTTCTCGCGTGGACTAGTAAGGTGCCAAAAATGGGGCAGCCCGATCTGGATTACATGGGTAAATGTGTAACCACGTGTGTGGGTTTTTTACACTTTTTTTGAAATCTGAGTCCCACTAACCCAATTTGCATAATTCTTCTTTGCACAAAAAAAACACTCTCTCAATGTATAACGTGATGTGTGAGAGAGAAAGTAAAAAGCATGTTTTGGAAAATGAAAGCCTCTAGGGGCATCATGAAAAGAATCCTTCACTGTCAACCCAACTCATTGTCATTCAGGGTGCATCGTAACATTGCCATGTTGAAACTATGCGCTTTTTTTATGTTTCAATAATTTAATACAAGTTCACTTTGCTGCTAGTCAGTTCGACTGACAATTAGGAAAAGGCACATGTTTATCCTTTACCAGAAAAAATATCGATTTTTTTTCTTTCGCTATCTCTACTAGTCTGATAACCAAAAACCACAATGCTCTCTCTGTTCTGAAGCTTATTAATAAACCGAACCCATAAACTTTTTGCTTATTATAATCTAAAGCCCCCACGTTTAATCCCCAACCAACCACTAATCCAATAATCCATATGGAAAACATAAGCTTTAATTGATAATCTTGCCCCGCAGCCCCGGAAGTTCAAATCACGTCAACTTGCTCAATCCTCTCAGACATGTTCAGCTTGGGGATGGTAATAACGGCGATATTCAACAACGGGAAGCCTCTTATTCAGTCGAATCACTCCAATTCTCAGTACCTCAAGCAGATTGAGAGTGTAAGTTTTTCTCCGTACAGTGGGGGATCTTTGTAGCGGGCATACTTTAATATGCATGTTATGAAACCTACAAATGTCCGTTACAATGATTCCCCACAAAACCATTTATCATTGTATTTTAACACAAGAGTGCAGGAAAATCCTGTTTAACGGGATCTCCTGACGTTACTTGACGCGTGTAGGTTAATTTTGAGAAAAGAGATGCACAGAAAAAAACTTTGGAATATTTTGAACCTACTCACGAACAGCTCGACTCACTCCTCCAAGACTTCCTCCCTAAAGTCCCAGGAGGCCTGCACGAGGCACTCCAACGATTACTCTCGAAGGAGCCCAGACAGCGACCTACATCCCAGCTGCTGGCTTTGATCAAGTACTTTGCTGACCCTGCAGTGCACACTCTTCAGTTCCTAGATGTTATCTCCATGAAGGATCCTAGTCAGAAGGCAAACTTTTATAGGCATCAGCTTAAAGATGTGTTGCCTTACATTCCAAAGGTAAAAAAAATTGATTTTATATATATTTTATGCTTATTCGGAGGAATTAATTGGGTGGGGAAGACAAAATCTTTGCTGACGGAAGCGGAAAACGTATAATCCCATGTTTTGCGAGTGTGTGTTTGGCATGTAGTAAGTTGATTAGACAAAGAAAGTTTTTTTTATGCGGGTATGGGGAATCGTACATGGGAAACTTATTAATATTTTTTTGGATCTAGCAAATTTTTTAGTATGCGGATGGGAATTAAAAGTATGTGAATTTGTTGACTTTGGGAGAAAAAGTTTAGTTCATTATGGGATTGGGGGAATTGCGGGTGTGGGAATTCTTGCAGTTTTTTTTGAAAAACTTGTTAAGATCGATTTTGGTAGGTCAGTGAGGTTATTTGTACGGAGTGAGGAAATTTGTACAAAGTTGGAAATGAATGCGTATTCAAATTTTTTCCTACTTTTGGATGGAATTTCTACACTTTTTGTTTGTGAAATATGAACGAGCACACGCGAAAGCGAGGAAAAATGTATTCATAAATTTTCCATGCATAAAAAAATTACACAAAATTAGCATCGTAATAAGCTAGGGGAGTGTGGTGGAAAAGGCCGTGTCGTGATGAAAGCTTTTGTTGACGTTGTTGCGTGGAATATGGAGAGAAAGTTGCGTAAATGCTTACGTGACGTGTTTGCAGTTGAGACGTTGAATGGGAGTTACGTGGAAGTTTATGTTTGACATGATTTTTTAGTATGGGCAATTATACAGTGTTGAAATGTCATGAGATGAAAATGTTTGATGGTATGTAGAAATTATGGTTCCAACACGTGTGGCCCACTCTACAAGCTGAGATGAAGAGTCAAGAGGTGCTTGCGGCGGTTTTGCAACCGATACTGCTGCTTATTCAGGAGTGCTCTTGTTCTGAGGTTGAGAATATTATTCTTCCTACTTTTAGGTGAGTTTTTTTTGGGGGTTTTGCAACATAAGGTTGTTGGAGAAAGTTTATGTGACGTATTTCATGTATTTTTTTGTAGAACGGTGTTTGCCGCTCCAAAGTCAATCCAAGCGACAGTTACGATACTCGAGAACCTTAGCATTGTGCTCGAGAAGGTTAGCGAGGAAGGGTTCCTTGAGAAGGAAGTCATTCCGTTGCTTTTTAACTCTTTTGACTCGACGACTGTGCAGGTTCAGGTGGGTAGTCTCAAAAGAAACGACACGTTACATGTTACATGACCTCTGCTAATTTACGATACCATATCCACTCGTTTTAGAACTCTGCGCTTATCTCAACCTGCCAAGTCGCCCACTACCTCGACGACAACTTTATTAAGAAAACTGTCCTCCCGAAAACAAAGCAGATATATGAAAAGTACACGGGGGATCTGAAAATTGTTTTGAACGTGCTTGGATGCTTGGAAAGAATACTACCCAAGTTGGATCGGTCTATGATTATCGAGGATGTGTTGCCGATACTTTATGATAACGCCAAGACTCAGGATCCTGACATTATCGTTAAAGTTGTTCGTGAGTTGGTATTGATTAATTGGGATAAAATATACATTGGCAGGTTGTAATGCTTATTGATTTTTGATAGAAATCTATCGAATCATGCTGGAGGACAACAAAAAGTACGGCCTGAGTGTTAACCTGATGGCGACGAGAGTGCTTCCTAGCTTGCTGCCTCAGACGGTTAACCCGAGTTTGCACCTGGAGCAGTTTACCTGTTTGCTTGAAGTTATGCATCATATGCTGGATCATATTGACAGGTGACTGGAAACTTATGAGTGATTGCTTTTAAACGCAACTAATTAAATGTATCAATACCAGAACACTAATTAACTCTGTTATTATCAGGAATCAACGTAACAAGCTGAAGCTAGACCACCTAACAGCCCCGCAGACGAGCTCAATGACGGTGAGCTACCACACGCACCACAACGACTCGTACATTTACAACCGAGCGTCCGGTTTAAAGTCCCTCCACCATCAGAGATCATCGGATAACATGTCTAGTTACTCCAACACCATGTTTATACCCAACGTGCAGATTGATAGTTTAGGGAGTAGTCCTACGAGTAACTCGAGTTATTCTTGTCAGAGGAAGACTAGTAGTGCGGAGGATATGATTAGGAAGACTTCTTCTTCGGGTGAGCATTACATGACCTTTGGAGTACTTTAAATTGAACAGTTAATTAATTATTTTCTTCCGTACAGTTGACGGCGCCAACTTTCTCCGAGTCCAAGGCCAAAACCAGTTCCCGATCAGACGTCTCTCGGACAACACCCTCATGGCACCCCGCATCCGAGTGGCCCCCAGTTCAGCACTATCCAGCCCCGGTGACCCACTACCTGCACGACGTCACTCGAGCATCGGACCTGAGCGCAAGAACTCGAGCTCCAGTGTCAACCTCTCGCCGCCAATGGTAAGCTGCTTTGAATATCACAAAGCCTCGTGTGTAAAACGCGCTTCTTATTTTCGTACAACCGCTTTAAGTACAAGTATTTTCACGCTAATCTGATTTTAATGCGTGCATGCCGCAATATCAAAGTTGGCGAGGAGCAGTATCGTTGTAAGTGCAGTATGCTGTGAGAGGGATGTATTCGTGCTTCTGTGGTGGGGGATGTAGTGTGAGGGGTAGTTTTGGACAATTTTTTCTTGTTTATTTTCAGGGTGGGTCTATGCCAAATACAACGACAACAGCTAACGCGTTTCTGTCGGGGAGCATGAATAGCTTGAAGTCGAGAAGACCCTCGATGCTCACAAGCTCCAACGCTTCTGTCCACTCTACTCACTTGTCGGGGGCAAACACTTCCGGGATTCTTCAACAGTTGGGGACGGGTGTTGTGAGTCGCAAAGTACTTAACATTTTCAAATGATAACGTTTAGCTCCACATTCGTAAAAGTACTTGGTATTTGATTTCAGTACCAACTCTTTGGAGGATCAAAGTAAAAAATCCCGGAAAAAAAAATATTTGGAGTAGTACACCTTTTAAATGTAACTAAACCTTGTGTAAAGTTCTCCAAAAAAACAAAAATGTATACTTCCAATGTTACCTCGATATAAATTCCTGTTATGTTTTAACATAAGATTTTAATATAACTACCTATATTACATTTTCAAGACATTTAACTTCCTGTAAACACGACTGCATGTAAAGTACTCTTTTTCTCTCTCACTCACGTTCTATCTATATATCGTACCAAAAAAAAAAATATTTAAAAAACCACCACGTTTAACTCACTTTTAATCTACTTTTCAAAGAACAATCTAACGAGACCTTATGGTAAGAAATACGAAACATACCAAAACAAATTGTGTTAATGAAAAAAAAAACTCCTGTGATTTTATTCAAGAAGCTCGGGTGTTCGGGTTTGGGTTACACAAAGTGATGTGATGTGGTGAGAATGGGTATAATGATGATGTGTATTATTGGGACATTCACGGGTTAATCTTGAAAAAACCCTTCCTTTATTGTACGCTTTGATTTGGGTTGATATGAATATTTTATCGTGATCCATTTTTGAACATGTTTAAGAAACGTTTAATGCATATGTTGTATATCCGTTTGAAATTATGATAATATGTATATTTTCTTGCTCGGGTATTTATTGTGGGTAAATAAAAAAAAGAGTTATGCTTTATCGATTTTTTGGAATGTGTTCATCTTTTTCGCAGTTCATCATCACCTAGTTCATGAAAAGAGAAATCTCAAGTAGCCCCAAGTTTAAACAGTAAACTTTTTATTTATCATAAAATGTTTTTTTCCAGTTACTCAAAACATTATATACTCTTAATTCGTTCCGTTTTTAAAATATATATATGCATATAATATATACTCTTATAATTGCTTAAACGTTTTTTTAGCACTTTCATTAAAAACCTTTCATCATAATATTTATCCTACAAACTAAATTTAATAACAAGCTACACATAAGTAACGATTTCGTTGAGAAAAATTACAGACAGAAAAAAGAGAACATTTTTATAATTGAAATACGTTTAATTGATCATACACATGCGTAAGTTATATATAGTTATGAAGAAGAAGAACAAATAAAGTTAACAAAAAAATTGCGTTGTTCTGTAACATAAAAAGTCTTATCATTTTAAATATGTTATAGCACACGAGATAAATATATTCTTGATATATAACGATTTTTTAAGCAGTTTCTCTTAAGATTGTTTTCTTATATGTTGGTCGTAACATTAAAAAACACGACGAAAAAAAATTAATTAACGAAGAAACGTATATATACCGAATATACTTTCAAGATCTACGATTTCTTGTCAGGCGTAATAATTTTTTATAAATCAAAAAACTTTCTTACAACTTCTCACTTTATATTCTCGTATCAACTACGTTTCACGTTGATTGTTGTTTTTTTGTGTGTAAAAAGGAAATTATTATCTCTTTCCCCGTTACAAAATTTTTAAAACTTCTACTATTTTTGTTTTATTCCTCATTATCAAATTTTATATATAATTTATGTAAAAAATCTTGGTTTCCTTTTTTGTTTTCTCGAATTACACATTATTTTCTGATATATTTATAATAGCTTCATTATACAAAGAGCGTTTTTTTTGTAAATTAATGATTCTTTTCTCATTTTGTGTCGGAAAAAACTGCAAGTTTTCTAAATGTAAAAAGGAAAGCAATGATAAAACACGAAAGCTTGGGAATATTTCTTGGTCTGTTTTCTTCGTGAACGAGGAAGGTCTGTAGTAAAACACGTGTGTAGAAAAACGGGAAGGTAGTATTATTTTAAATGCGCGTTTCTTCTAATCAGTCAGTGCAAATTAAAATTAAAGATTGAATTCAGATTTCGGGAAGTTCTCCATTACCATTTTGTTATGTTTTTTTGCGTTTTTGTTTTCTTCAAAACAAACCACGACGATGATAAACGTGACAAATAATTGGTCACACAAGTTCGATTGCAAATAGACTATTAAACGAAAAACTTGACTACAACTGTTTATAACTGTAAATCATTCTTGTTTCTAGAATTAGTGGTTAATAAAAATAAATAAATGCGAGAAAAATTAAACAACCTAAGTGTACATTAACTACGTAATTATATCATCTATACTGTTGATGAAATGAAAAAGGAGGTACGATTTCATTTTTTTTCACCATCATCATCAGTCTGTAGTACGTTTACGTACGTACGAGTAAAAAAATTATTTTGCTTTTTTAACTATTTTTTGTAGATTTTTTTTCCTCGTATGTATTTCTTGTAGTTTTACATATATCCCCCTGTGTGTATACAACATCCTAAGTTTAAAAATTGAATATAGTTTTATATTTATTATGGCAAAGAATATGTATCAATTGTTTGGATGTTCCGGACAGGAACGATTGATTTGAAACCATTCGTCGATACAATGTTTATGGTATACGCAGAGACAAGGGAGTCTGGCAATTACTTGGCCAGCTTCAAGCTCTTCGAGACAGATCACACATTCGTCGCCTTTTGACTCTTCCAGAAAATCCTCTGTTGAGAGAAAGATTATTGATTTATCACACTATTCACATATTTATTTTCAAAATTAAAGGGCTGGTACTTTACCATTATAATTCAGGCGTGGTCTGGTTAGACACATGACCAAATGGACTTCAATATCGTCTGGTAGAATCGATTTGTTGCATATCGGACATTTTACACCTGCAATAAACAAAGTATATTTTGGTAAGAGATTAGAAGCACTTAACTGAAAATATTTAAATTTTCAAGCACAAATGACTTTGTTTCCATGGCCAAAAACCACCTCTTTAAACACACATAATTTACCATAAGCCTGCTGCACTACGCCATTGCTTTCATTTGCATAAGCAATTGCCCAAGTAGGATTTCCACCCGACGAAGGGCTTTCAGCAGGTGGAGCTGAAGGACTGACCATAATATTACTAACCACTGTATCACGTCTACCACTATTAATAGTCCAGTTTGCAGGATAACAGGGATCATTATTCCCAAACGCACTACTCCCACCTGCTGAACTTGAGTCTACAACCTTTGATTTCACTGCACAGGAGCCCATGATTTATTTTTATATTATGAACACTACAAATATTAAATCAATTAAAAACTTAATATAAAACGAATTTATTAAATATTACGAAAACATTTTTTTCTCCTAAAATACTCTACTTTAACACGTAAAATGTCAAGATACAAAATTAAACTGCAAACTCTTCATATTATCAAGTAATGTTCTATGCCTACATCTTTTTTCTTTCTTTCTCTTTTTCAATGTCAGCCCAATATCACTATGGCAACGTCGATCGACAGATAGCCCTAACACGATTGTCAACTTAACAGAGTTAGTGACGGAACGGGGAAGCAGCTCAACAACATACCCAAACACAATACTGTCGGGAATAAATCGATATTTCGTTTATAATAGCTCAAACGAGACAACTTTTAGTACATGTTAACCCACCTACCTTCCCATTATATTTTGGCCATTATTTTCTTCGTAGAATTTAAGCTTTTAAGCTTGTTAGGCTGTTAAATGGCTAATAGTACCAAAAAACGTGGGTTCGTTAAAAAACCTAAGCTTGTGTATGGAAGCGTGCATAAACGTGTACATGTGGTTGACCAAGTCATTTTCCTCACGTGGGAGTTAAATATGTATCATAACTGCTTAAATAAAATTTGCTGTGGAAAGTCAACAACTACCTGAGATTGGCCACAGTCCACTAGCGAACGAGTTGATCCTACTCCCTAGCTCAATGATCCCAGCTGCTCCTTGGGCATTATGTACGGCGGAGGATGAATAAGAGCGAGCTCGGACTGATGAGGTTGAAGGTCCTGTGCAAAAACACAAAATAGTGTGTTAAATGATCCATCATACCTTGTACACAATAATAAGTAATTCCAAGCATTTATATCCCCTCCACTGTCCCTTTGCATACCTTGAAGTAAAGCGCTACTACTATTTCCACTACCGGCACTAAACCCACCACCAGTTGTAACGATACCTGCCCCATTAGAATTACCACCTCTGAATGAGTGATGATGATGATGGTGGTGGTGGTGATGATGATGGGCTGAGCCACCACCGCTTGATCCACCTCCACCTGATGATGTTGAAGCTCCTCCGTTATTTGTAGACACGGCAGTTGCTCCTCCTCCTCCAGATGAGGTAGACGGGTCAGAGCCTGAGAACGTTCTTGGTCGTTGTTCTGTACTTGCTTTAGCACCCATTACACTAGTTCTCTTTCGGTTTCTTCTGCTTTTGGTAGACTTCTTTTACTGATTCTTTGGAGAGTTAAATGGAGGAATTGTTTAAGGGTCCAGCATTTTTGCATTGGGGGTGTGTATGGAGAGGTTGGTTTACTGGTTTTGTAATGGTGAATATCTTGTGCTGTTTAGGATTTAAATAGACCAAAAAATTAAAATCACATGACGATTGACGATCCTCAATTAAAATTTGCACAGCCAATAGTTAACTTACATGACAGACCTGCACAGCCCAACAACCACGCTCATGTTTACCCCCAAACCCCTCTTTGTTTAAAAACAACTGATTTATAAACACGGAAGATCACTTTTGGTATCGAAAAAATTAAAAACTCATTCGAAAATCAATTGGTTTAGATTAGCGTTGCGATTTGTTGTGTCAGTCAAAAAATTAACATGAAAACATGGCACTAAAATCTCTCGTTAACTAACTAATTTGGCAAACGGTGGTTTTTAAAAATATTTTTTTGTATTTTTTGGGGAATTTTGTTTATTTTGACATGTTTTTTTTGTGTGCGTCAGCTGATTTCAAGGGCAAGCAGTGTTAAAAGTTAAAGGAGCTCTCTGGGTTTTCAGGAAATATATTTTTCATACAAATCCCATCACTTTAATTTTTAATCATGTGTCTCGCTGTGTATCAATCTAATCATTAATCAAACTTAATCAGTCAACCCAACCCAGTTTTATATTTAAAAGAACTAAGAAAAATCAAACAAAACTCAATCGACCTTGTCACCTGTTTCTCGCATCGTGACACACACACACTCTCACACACACGACGTTCTTTCTGGAAGATATTTTTCCAACAAAAAAATATTTAACTAAATTAAATAAATTGCCATATTTATCAAAAAAGAAAAATCCTTATCACGTTAAATTGTTCTGAAACCCATTAAACAGGTTCTTATAAATCATCTGTTCTTCAAGATTGTCTCCTCTCCTTAAATATTTACTTTGTTTGTGGACAAGTATCATCATCTCTGGGGTTTCTGCTGCTGGGCAAAATGCATCAAATCAACACACTTTCATGCTTCTTGCTTCACAAAAAAAATATCCATTCACTAACATTCACTTGACTTGGCTTTGTGTTTTTTTCTAATGCATTTTATGCTTGGATGACGACAAACGATGATTAGGTAAAATGCGTTGTTGTTGTTGCGTGATAACTAATTGTAGAGATTTTTTTCTAATTACTTTTTTCTTAATTACCACAAAAATTTAAACTCCACCATTTTTACACGCTCTCTGGACAACTCTGGAAACTATAAAATTAAATTTAAACACCCACACCTTTCGTTTAACCAAACTCCATTGTGATGATTAATGAGCTTTTAAAGTTTAATTAAATGCACAGGTTTAATATTTTGGGTGTTCCACCTTTTCCCTCCCTCACTTTTTTTCTAGCTTTATAATCTTCTTGATCTAATTAACATGTTGTTAAACAAGTAAATCTTCCTTATGCATAAGGAAATCTCCATTTTCTCCAGGAGTAAAATATTACCCATTAAAAAACAATTATATTTTCTGAGAACTCCACAGTTTCCTCTCTTCCTTTCCCGTCACATTTGTATTTTCTCCATTCAAACATCCAAACCACCTATCAGTGTATCAGCACCTTTTTTTCTAACATGTTTAGTACACAAGCGTTATATATCGCGCATACATGTTTTCCATAAAAATACGCTGCTGATATGCTTGTTTCCAAAACTATAAGTGTTTTTGCTCTCTCTATCTGGTCGGGTCTTTCACTTTACTTTTTTTCTGTTATCCAGCCAAAGAGAAAAAAGGGTTATTTCACTTTCTCGTGTTGTTCATGTTATGTACTTCCGTGTCGTATGGGTTTGAGTAGATTAATATTTTTTCTTTTTTTCGATGTGTTTTTTGGAGAGAAAATTGTTTGTGTGGAGGAGATGAAGGAGCAGTGGTGGAGGTAGATGGATGTTTTTTTTGGAGTTAACACGGAAATGGAACCGTATGGTGTTCTGAGGGAATTGTGTATGTGCACTTTGGTAAGAAAAGAAGTGAAAGCATTTTTTTTACAATGGACTAGTTTGGTGATCCGTTGAAACCATGTGGAAACTAGTACTGTAAGTAATAAAGAAAGTAGTGCTCGAAGTGTATTTTTTTACTGATTTTTAAATGTTAAAAGTAAAAAATAAAAAATTCCTTCCACGTTTATAAGCATGTAAATGTTTTTTGATTGTATCTCCAAAAGTTCTAGAGTATGGTTACATGCCAATGCTCTAATCTATCGATTTGTGCATTTTTTTTGCCCATAAAATAGCATGTAACCGTTAATTGACCGTTACTCCGGTGCCTTTGCACCGAATCGGCTGAAAATCAATACGCTTCTTACTTATACCCTAAGGTACCTGTGTACCTTTGAAGTCAAAAGGTCAAAGCGCTTTTGAAATAGAGCGTTGACAGACATACATACATGCATACATGTATACATACAGACATGAAATACGAAATCAACAAGTAGTACGAAGTACCTCGCACTACTTAATAATTATGATGTCAACATCAGCAAGCAAAACGTACCAGTTTAATTGCTAGTTTATCTCTAGAACTTTACCCTCTAGAAATTACCAAGCTTTTATTCAGATAGTTAGTTCACTAACTATCTTTCATTGAGTTCTATGTCAAGTTTTAACTGATTTGCATAACAATTACTCAATACTTTTTATAGCTATTTTTGGCAT
>JAQFXM010005730.1:0-14418 GCA_034693345.1 Entomobrya multifasciata | reverse complement strand
TACTGATATCTTATTTGGTGTTGAGTCAAGAGTTTGGTGGTTTCCCCACTGGGACACGGTGAGAGGCACTGAAGAGAAAAAAAAAATAAGTTGTACTAAAGCAACATGCAAGCTTGTTCACATTGCGGACTGCTCGACTGCTGTTCAGTTCTGAGGCTTGTTCATTCTGCCCTTTCTCTTTTGTTATTGTAGTATGGATTGCAAGCAAACACGTGCTTTGTGTCTTCTTGTCTCCATGTAACATGTATGTAAGCAAACGTCAGATACGAAACATCTGACTGACAACAGTTTCAAAATGATGAAGTCGATTTCGTTGTATTAATTTGAATACAAAAATTGATAGTGCAGAGGTTGGAAATTAGTTCTGTCTGTTTCTCATTGTTTCTGATGAACACAGTTTTTTTTAAACAGTTGTGAAGCTAGATTAGTTAGTGATATTTATGTGTTAGTTCTTCAGTTCTTTCGTCCAATTTTTGATTAGGTTTTAAAACAATGGAGAATTTGAATGAGACGTTGCTGACAGTTCTTCCTGGTGGCGATTTGGAAGCTCATGAATATTCAGCAGTTGACAAAGATGAGTTAGTTGATGATGTTTGTGCCTTATCAACGAATCTTGCTGAAAGTTTTGAAAAGGACAAGTGTAAAAAATCGAACATGTCAAAGAAAGCCGACAGAAAAAATGCCAGAAAGTCTTCTAAAATGATGCAAGTTGTGTCACGACAAGTTGGTGTGAAAATATCGGAGGAACCTAATGTTGTAAGTCCGAAATCTTTGGATATGACGTACTTAATTTCGCTTGTATGTTTTTAAAATAAAAGTTTAATTGTTTTTTTTTCTTGCAGTGGTTAGTCGTATGGGGTATTGGAATCGCTAACGGAATAGGGAAGAATACTATTATCAACTATTTTAAACCAACGCCTGTGGAGGTTCGCCTTTTTGTAGACCAGACTTATGTGTTCCTACAGTGCTCCAATGAAACAGAAGCCCTCAGATTAAAAGAAAGTTATCATGGAAAGGAATTTGATGAAAGGCAGACTTTGTACGTTGGATTTGTTGAAAAAACTGCAGGTAAACTTTTGTCCAGACACAAATTGAAGTGTATGAAGACCTAGTTTTAGCCATTAGGATTATTTATCTATTATTTCTCATCTGCAGCTGTTCCGGAGGAAGATTTGAAGTTAATCAGCCCATTTCAAAGTTCACGACCAGGTGGGCTTTCCATTTTTCCAGAATTCGTCACCAGTGAACTCGAAGCTACCATTATTCAAAATTTATTTGTTGAAACAACTGTAGGTGAGTTAACGTTGACACAACATTATGATCGTTTGAATATGTTACCAGTTTAATTGTGATAAAGTGTAAGTATATATATATTTTATTTTAGGAGCTCAGCTGAAGAAGCGAAGTGTTCAACATTTTGGCTATGAATTTCGGTATGGAACCAATGATGTCGACTACTGTGCACCACTACCAAATAAAATACCTGATTACATTATGCCAGTAGTAGCTAATATGATAGCTGTTGGTGCTATTCCGGCAGAACCTGATCAATTGACTGTCAATCAGTATTCTCCTGGTCAAGGTACGCAAAATTATTTCCATCCCTATTCGTTATATTCTCTGTGGTACTTGTTTCATTAATTTGTTTTATTTTTAGGAATACCTCCACATTGTGATACTCACAGCTGCTTTGAAGGTCCAATTGTTTCATTAAGTTTAGGATCTGATATCGTAATGGACTTTAGACAAGAAGATGCAGTGTCTAGCGTTAATCTACCCTCCAGAAGTTTATTAGTTATGGATGGTTCATCGAGGTTATTATAATTTATATGCTTGATTTACATTGTTGGGTTCCGAGACAACTTGAATATTTCCTAAATGTTTTTTATTATGCCATGAAATTAATCATAGATATGGATGGACTCATGGTATAACGCCAAGGAAATGGGACGTGGTCCCTGATGAGGTCAATAAAGGGATCACTATTTTACCTAGACAGCTTCGCATTTCCCTAACCTTTAGAAGATTACGTCGTGGCCCCGTTGTTTGCAATTGCGAGTATGTTAGAAATGCGCTGATGATTTTCGGAGCAAATAGTCATGTTTGGTTGTTTAGTGGATTTACTTGATTTGATACATTAAATTTTAGATTTCCAACTTTATGTGATACGCAGAAGGGGAAAATTACTAATGAAAATGCGTCTACGCTAGAAAATGATTTAGTACATCGAGTATGTTACCTATTTTAAAATTATGTTTTGTTTTTATGTGTTTTGTACATTTAAATATTTTTACTAATTATGTGTACATTTTTTATTTTGAATTTACAGGTTTATGATGATATTGCAAGTCATTTCACAGAGACAAGACATAAACCATGGCCGAAAGTTAAGAAATTTGTTGAAAATCTTGCATCAGGTTCTCGTCTGTTAGATGTTGGTTGCGCTAATGGAAAATATTTTGGCATTAACAAAGATATTATGGAGGTATTTAAAATCAACTCTTTTGAAACTTCATTAAACAATAGGTACATATTATTTCAAAGGATTTAGTACTAATATGTACACTGTACACCGTTTTTTTTCTACAGGTTGGAAATGATATGAGTTTGGGACTGCTGCTTAAATGTTACGAGAAAGGTAATGAAGTTGTTCGTGCCAACGCATTGTTTTTACCTTTCTGTGACAACTACTTTGAAGGTGTAATATCAATAGCTGTTCTGCATCATATTGCTACAAAGGTATGTCCATTTATATTATTGCAGCTGATCTGTGCATGGAACTACATGAATTGTATTAATGTTTTCTAGGAGAGACGAGTGAGATTTCTTGAAGAGGTTTTGCGAGTTATGACTCCAGGGGGCCTTGGACTAATTTACGTTTGGGCAAAGGAGCAAAAACGTGATGACGATCAATCCACATGGTCTGAGAGACAATCTGAAAGAAACCTGTACAACACTCCAGACGCCTGTTCGAAAGAAGTTGCCAACTATTCCTTCCTTCCCATACATGATCGTGATAGCGAATTCCCGCAAAATGATATGCTGGTTCCATGGGTAAATAGTCAAGAAAAACAAAGTAAAATACATCATCGTTACTATCATGTATTCACTAATGGTGAACTAGAAAAATTAGTGATGGAGATGTCGCCAGCACCAAAAATTGTTGATAGTTATTATGAACAAGGTAATTGGGTAGTTGTAATGCAAAAAACAGTAAATTAGTAATAAAATTGTTTTAAAATCTTTTATTTTATTAACCTTAATAAAGACTTTTGACAATTCTTATTTGGAAATGGCTACAATTTCTTAAAATTATTCTTATATATTTAGTTTAAGGCACTAGTCAACATTGAAGCCTGCTCATCAATATTTAACATAAAAAAGATTGAAATATGTATAAAAATTCATCAAAAAAACATCAATGAAATGGGAATTATGAATTATACATTCCTTAATTACCACAAACAAAATACATGATAAACAAGTAATAAGTTTGCCTTATTTAACTTCGAAAAGACTAGATCGTTTGTAAAATTCATCTTTGGGGATCAATGCTATTGAGTACATACTACCTAAACGCTACATCTTACAAAATATTTTGAGAAGACCTGTCAGTATTTTACAAGTAGTGTGTTTAAGCATGTACAATAGACAAAATTTTACAATATTATGTTTACAACAAACAATACAAAAATTAACTATAATACAAGAATATGTGATGGAGTAACTAGGATTTGATTTGGAGTTTCCTGTCTATACTTTTGGTTGTGTTGTGTGGAATGGCTAAAACTCTTAAATGAGATCGGAAAGTTGTCAAGTTTGTTCAAAAGTCGAGATCTACTAATATCATGAGAACTGAAAAAGAATCATAACTGACGTTTTTCGAGTACTAATGAAACATTTAACAATGCACATAGCATAATCAATTATATCCAAAACAATGCGCTACATAAAATTAGTTTGAACAACAAAGCATGATAATATGTTGCTACTTTGAAACCAATATTTTTCTTTCGTTATATTTAAAAAATAAAATAATACAATAAATACATAAAAACTGAGATCCTTTAAACGCTTCTGAGATCTCCAAATGTAGGATTTTTTTAAAACAACCTTTTCGTCCGATGGCAACTACATGGCAGTATGACGTTACTGAATAAATTACTGAAAGCTGAAACCAATACAATTAGTCCTTGCTTACTGTATAGTATACCGGGATGGTTTACATTTTTGGATTTAAACCGATCAATGTTCTGAGTTCTGACTAGCATCACCTTACTGGGAAAATAAACTGCATTATATTTTAGTGGCATTTTCGTAACGAATAACAAAGTTGATATTATATAAAATATGAGGTTCAAATAAAAGGTCATATAAGTACAAATATCTTCGTAGTAATATGAAAAAGAACAAGAATTATTGAACGTTAAAGTATTGCAATTTTACAAATACGTACACTTGTTGAACAGTAACAACGGACAAATTTCTGCTGCACCAATTTATGCTTACTTAGGGTTAGTTAACGGCAAGGTTGTCAAACAAAAATATCTTGTGACGAGTCAACGGTTGATATTTTAGGAGCCGGATTGTATTCGTAGGCTGGGTAGGCTTTTTTCGAAGCGACTGTTGCACTGATCCCAACATTTTTTACGTGTGGGGAATCTGCCATCTGCTGCTCCGCAACATTTACCTCAGCAGATATCACTTGTTCAATTGATGATGAGATTGCCAAAAGCTGATCTGCAGAAACTTCTGCCATATTGGCCAATCCAGAAGCAAGTTTTGTATCCTGACGCTTCATTCCTTTCATTGCAGTGTAAATTGCAGATGCTGCAATCAGAGATGGTTTCCAACCAACGAATCGAGGTTCTACAAAAATTATGAATAAAAATGTTAAAAATCAAAGCTCTCAAAACATTCGCTTAAACAATGCAGTGACGAGATGAAATTTACTAAAAAGTTATTCTACCTGTATAGCATAACGAGATGAATGTAAGCGCATGGCGACGAATCACTTGGCTGTATTTATTGTTTGGATTGCTGGTAGCTTGAGAAGGGCTTCGCACAAGGATGAAATCGACGAAGTCATGTGCAGTCAGAATATTAACATCCCAGTTAAGCTGAGACAGAACGACCAATTCCCAAGTCTGCAAAACAAAGAAAATAAACGGAAATTAAACATCATCATCGGTTAAAAAAATATCATATCAATTCAACCAATCTATGTATGAAAAAAATTGAAGGTCTCAAATAGAAAGTGCAACAACCTAGTAAGAATATTAGATAGTAGCTTATAATAAAGTACCCCTTTGAACTTGCAGATGGGCGAATATTTTTACAGTGCAACACACGGGACGTGACGATTATTATCAAGCAAGCCAAGAATAATGAAAGGATGAGCAAACCGGATGAGTGCCGAATATATGGTAAAAATAAGTCAAGCCAAGTCAGGTAAATTAAGGAAATAAAGAAAAAGACAAGCCAAAGCAAGTACAAGACTCGTGATACCTTTGCCGTACAGAAAAAAATCAGCTTCATTATTCACCAGACACCAGAGAAACGGATATGCTGGTTAAGGTCGACTGGTCACAATGGGGTCTGGTCCTGTTCAAGTTAAGTGTGCAAGCTGATGAAATGAGGCCGAAGAAGGGAAAGTATAAGCACGAAAATCCAGCAAGAAGCAGATGTACATATGCAAAAAGTATATAATTATGGTTAGATAAGTGAATTTTGATACATGAACTTCTCAGGTTTCAAGTCAAGTAGTTCAGAGTTTGCTACTCCACGTAGCATACATCGTCCTACAAAAAACATGATCATGATCAGAAACTATTTCCCTTCTCCAGCCGTTCATTAATACGGTGCTGGTAACTTGCTATCCATTGAAATAACAAGTGGCAAAGGATTAAACAAAAATGATGATAAAAAAGTAACAGTGCTGTGGTGCTGTAATAGTAATAGCAACATCCAAAACAGTCTTTTCATCATTTCATCTACCATCTATCCATTATGAGCCATTTCCTTTTTGCCCCATCCATCCGCTTCATTTACTCTTATGCAAGACGCCCTAAAGTATAAAAATGAAATCATCCATCCTTTGTTTTTTCCATTCATGAAAAAACCCGAACATTATGTGCATAATTTTGACATCGACGAGCCACTTACATATACACATGGCAAACAAGTTTGTCAGTGAATATTGCATGTATAAAATTTTATAGGAATAATCTACTTAACAATCAAGTTGAATGTTTATACACGCTACATCTATTTAATAAATATGCTTATGTAGACTTGTCTGCATGATAATGATAACCCATCTTAATGGTCTACTAAGGGTTGAGATTATCTAACTGAAACAAAGAAGTCTAATATAAGTCATCGGCCAATTTCAAGGATTTTTCGTTTATCATGTTATGTCGGTGTAAATATTCATGTCAGTTTTAACTTCCTTTTTTCTTTGAACTAGTTTTGCCTAGATCAAAGAGCATGTGTTCATTCATTGTTATTTCTCTCCCGTCTAATACCTTGAAACACTTTTAGCGTTCAATTTTTGTAACTTATAACAGCAGTCTTTGTAACTACAGTAGAAACAGAAAGTGAAGTGAAAACACTCGTGAACTTTTTTCTTTCTATTAATCATCAAAGTAAACGCTACTGAATTGGTTGAGACGTGTAGAATAGTCCTCGAACTGATGTGAACTATTTAAGAGCAAATAGTAACGAAATGAAAAGATTTCTCATATTGCCCCACTTGCTCGCTTTCCTTCCACCAATACACGTTACATTACTCATCATAGCATCGCATCTTCAGTCATTCAATGTAATGAGTGATAATGAAGCTAGTACATCATTTTCATCGCTACGTCTTACAAGCAATAAGAACTTTCAAATTTCGATCATACAACAGAATTAAAGAAATTAAATATATTGTACTAGTTTTATGAGTCTTTAAAAAAATATTTAAAATGTGTGTTTTCCTTGCTTGTCTTGTACGTGCAGCTTTAGCTTTAAGCTCTTCCACGCGCAAGTCTGACCAGCAAGTTTGCAGGCTTGATTTTTCTCTTCATTTTAATTTAACGATGAGCCACGACAGGATACCACATGACAGCAACTATTGTATTTTTTGTATTTTAAATCAGGTATTGCGAACTTCTACAAAAAAAAACCAAAGTTGCTGTCAAAACGATGTTGCTTATACATACATTTTTAATTCTGCGCCAACCAATCCCTTATTTTCCCACAGCCAAACACATGCAGGGAGACTTAAAACCTCATCCGAAAAGAATCGAGTTTTTGATTTGCATGCACGAACCCCGAACTCCTTCCTTTTAAATTAGAACATCAACGGGATATGCTAAATTACACTCCTCACTAACTGGAAAGTTTTTCTTCACTATATTTTGTAGTGATAATTAGCTCTCATTGCCACCACATCATGATCATTCTTGCTGTCCTGGCTACCAACAGTACCAGCACGACACATAGACCTTCGTTTTCCACGTTTCCAGTTTATGTAAGGCACCTTATGAGAAACTTTTTTTTTTTAACTTGATCCAGCTCGACTGGATAAAGAAAGCTAGACAACATGTCCGATAGAGTGAGCGGAACGAAGAAGGGTCTCTTTTTTGGTGAAACCCTTCAGTCTTCTCGTTCCCATGATAAAATATGAATTGAAAGTGTCAATGCACTGCTCATAATGACCAGGTTCCTTCCATTATCATCATTCTCATCATACTCCTCTCATCATGTCGCTTTTGGTGATGCCTTGCATGTCGCACATCATCATTCATCATCCTCATGTGATGTAATGTATCTACTAGTAAATACGCGTTCCTGTCCTGTTCTGATCAAGATCGCAAAGAACCCCTGCTCAGTCCTCTCCACGAAACAGACGTTCCTTCAGTTCAACCAACTTTTCATGGACACTGGCCTGGACTGGCTGTCATGGTAGCAGAGCAAGTTCACCAGCAAACTCTTTCCTCTTCCTTTCTCTGACACTATTAACTATTCTGCGCTCAATAGATTGTATTTATAATGAAGGTGCTGCGACTTCCTGTCTTCAAATTTATAAACTGGGTGCTCCCTTCTATGTAGTAATACAAGTTGAAAAATAAAAATGAACAAAGCCTTTGCCTCAGCTATTTTTGTTGTTTGAACAAAGGGGGTTAACATTTCCCAAAAAAAATTATGACCAATGCGATGGTGAATGTAACATCGGCCCAGCTGTGCAGAATTATTCCAGTCAAACAAACTGAATTCGGGGTTCACCCCTTTTTCCTACACCAGACAAAGGTGCTAATCAAGCAAAATGTCCATACAGACAGGGATATATTCTATTTACCCACTGGCTATGTATACAAAGGTGATCAAACTGGGGATCGGATGATTGGGTACATTTATCTTGTATACAAATACGGTAAACCAAGAAAAAAAAGTTTGTACCAATTCTACAACATTCTTGCACATTTTGTCTGAAAAGGAAGCAATGCTAGCGAACTCTTCTCCAGCTTCCAGCAGAGGTAATAAATTATGTATTATCTTGGCATTATGATGGCATGTGGTTTAATTTGCTGGTCAGAAGAGATCATTATAATTTTTTGCAACATCTTGCCTTTTTACCTTCTCAAAAAGTAAGTCAGTAGATATGTAGGTAAACCGGTATATTTATTACGGTATGAATTTTATGACCAGATGATGAGAAACTAACTAATTAGTGTAGTTTGCAAGCTGTAGTACCTGCTTGAACGGTACCTGGAATTTGTAATCTTCGTGTAAAAAAAGGTTGCATATTATTTTCATGAAAAGTACAAAATTTGGGAGACATGTGTGGATTGGTCCAATTTAACCGATGATGAACTCAAAGTTTTACAAGGTGAACTGCAATTCTTCTTAATTTACTGGAACTCCAGCACTAGTGTTGCGTAAGGAGTGTGCTTAAGATCAACCGCATACGATTTTCGAAATTATAGTTATTTGAAAAATATTGCTACAATAATATCAGTTTTTGTCTTAAAACAATTTTCAAAGAACCCTTAATATATTGTAAGTGAGGTAACATTTAATTCTGGCATGCTGCTGAAGTAGAAGGGTACCCTGAGACTAAATGTTACAGACTTATAACTGGAATGGTAATCATGATGCTGGTGTTGTGCGCTCACACAAGCATGACGCTAGGGTGGTTTGAAGGAATAACAGGAGGAAATCAACTTCCACTTTGCAGTCGTCGTCGTGAAAATTTAGCTTTTCTTTTTATATGTACTTTGTTGTACGGATGGATGGAGGAGTGGGAGTATAGGAATGACGCAAGGTACTCTCACTACAACCAACACACTCGTATTCTATTTTCATTTTCAAGCCTTTTCAAAGAAGGTGGAGGAACGGAAGATGGTCAATTAGAAGACAATGCAATATTGTTATGTTATGATGATATGTATGAGATGAGCGGATGGATGGTAAAACTGAATATATCAACCTTACATTATTTCAATGGTTCAAGTGGAACCAACTTTTTTTCTTCCAAAATTGACATTGGCGTTTTTCTTCAGTTCAACGCTATTTTATATTGCATGACACTTTACATAATAAACACATGTACACTCCAGCGAACCAGAAACCATGGTACATTCAAAGTTTTATTACGTGTTTTTATGTAAAGTTTATATGAAAAAGTAATCATCAGTAGACGATTTTGTGACATAAAAAATGCAAGCGTAGCATTAAAAACTGGATAATAATAGTGTGAGAAAAGTATTTTGAGAAAATATAAACAAGCAGGTGATAATGGTGGCGAAGACAGAAGAAGCTGGCAGGAGGACAAATAATGTAGCGTTTAATGCAGAAAATTATGGGAACAAAGTATATAAAATACATAGCTTTACTGAAGCAATAAAAAAGTAAGCTCTTTAGCTGCGACAAATTTTTAGATTAATGTTTTGGAAATTATTAAGGTATCATTTAATAATAGCTTACCCGCAGAGACTGAATTGGAACGCTGTTGTCAGTATACCACGAAAGAAGCTCCAGAGAGAAATGGTTGCACTGACGAGATTTAGAAGCCAAAAGAAGACAAACACAAGCGACCATCTGAAGCTGTTCCTTTTTGATGTTACAAACAGCGAGAAATTGGTCAAGAATTCCGACTGCTAGTGGGAAAACTGCTTCATCACACTTCTGTTCTTCACAAACCTGGAATAAATAATGGATCATTTTATTATTCAAAAAGATGCACACAAAAAAATATTAAAATTAAGCATGGATAATGTACAATTCTTTATTCGATCGATCGATTAATGTTGCCGTCGGCTGTGAACGGGTAAAAAACTTTGATTTTTGTCAGTAATTCTGATATTATATTATGCAGTCGCAGTCTAAGGTTGAATCACTTAAGGCGTACACGACTTTTACGTTGCTGATTATATATGTGCAACCGCAAGGAATAACGGTTTACCTTTTTATGATAATTCTTCCAGAATTCTTCTGAATCCAGATATGTATTATGTATATTTATTCATACACCCAGGGATTGATTAGGAGTCACGTGAATGACCTATCTAACTTTATACTCAACCCTCATGTATCTTGATGCCATGTGCTTGGTATAATAATAACCAAATACTCCAGAGAAGATTTTTTGATGCAACAGTGTATTTGCTCAAGGCACATTACATAAAATCGGTTATTTATGAATTATCCCTGTGGTCATTTCCAAGATAATTTAGTTTTGTACATGTTGTGCCGTGCTGCTATTGCTTTCTTACGACTTTAAAGAGAAATTATAGTCACACTACAGTACTGTTCCTTACGCCTGCGCCTGCCTACCAAGTACCAAAATATTGCAAAAGGTCAGATTCACGTAATCGTTAAGAAACAAAAACCCAATCGATTAGACCACTAGATTTTTAAAGGGATGATCAATGGATTAGTGGTTATACACCCCATTATGTGGTTCATTTACATAATATTATCGTATGTATTTTTGTAACTATTTCGGCATTTTTTATGAACACCAGAACACCACCATCATCACGAGGCACGCATGCTCCCAACTAATACCACCCTGACTTTCTTTGGCCTCTTTTTCGTGTGTTGCGTTGGAGAATCTAGTCCGACACATCATCGAAAAACGAGAATACCCAAAAACCACACGATTTTAGGACTGGATTTACGTTTATAATAGGATAATGAAACCTTGTATGTTCAGAAATAAACCTATAATTCTTAAGGGTCGGAAGTGGTGGGATGGTAATACTATACCAGTGCTCTGGTGTTTACATCGTGACATGTATGAAAGTGATTGAGCATGTAAGTTAAGGCGATAGTTTACAAGATGTTTCAAATAAAGTTGTTATTCAGGTGATAAGGTAGTTGCTTTCTACATTTTGAGAATGGGTTTACATAAATAATTGATGTAATTGAGAAGGATAACCAATGGTCAGCAAAGACCTGTGTTTTCTCGGCGAGAAAAATTAATGAAATGTGCATGCAGAAAAAAGTACTAACTTCTCATAAAACGTGACTAATTATGATATTATGAACATGATTCCGATGTCATAATCAACTATACTTGTGTGGCCTTTAGCCTATCAAACACCATTTTTTGAAACTTCTCCTGGCTCCTGACCAACGTATATATTTATGAGATAAAAAATGAATACGATGATGACATGACATGATGCTGGAGTAAATGACCAATGCAGTCAAATTTATGATAATGGTTAGGGAATTGTGTTACATGCAAATGAATAATAAAAAAAGGTGAATCTTTTTACCTCAAGCATCCATGATCCAACAAGTTTCCTCATATACGGTAATATGTCACTTTTGGAGTTATTCGCAAAGTAATTTTTGGTTGGATTCATCATAACCTCCAAAGACTTCAATCGTTGCATCACTTGTGGATGATTGAGTATAGCTGGATCAAAAAATGACTTGACACCTTCCTCACACTCATCATTCCCTGATCCATCAGGAGAATCAAGAATACTTGAATCCGTGCGTTCCGAACACAACAACTCTGCCAACACAGGAATCTGCGGTTGGCAACATGGAACTTCTGGTGTTTTATCCTCCGGAACATACGCACCCGCCGACATCATATTAGGCTGCATTTTGAAATCGTTTTTTGACAAATCGAAATAAAATATCGAACCAAAAAATAAACTTCTTCTTTCAAAATTGCTTGCTAAGCACAATTTCAAAAAACGTCTTCACACTTATTTCACAATGACATCAGTTAATTTAAACGATAAACCAATCAAGGCACACTTCACAATTTCCAAACAAATGGTTTACTTTCTCAGAGCAAATGACACACAAAAAAAGTCAGAAAATATCTTCAAAGCTTCCTTGCTTGGTTTTATGATAAAATATAACGGTAGCTCTCCTTCTCCTTTTTTTTTATCCTCAGACAACTTTTAGCTAAACTGGACAACACGAGAAAACAGTGGTGAGCAACCGACAACAGAGAAAAACGTGACTGCCTCAGAGAGGAGCAACTCAACAAGTGAGTCAACGTCCGTCTTGACTTGTGTACTTAATGCTCTTCGTCAAAAAATATAAAATGTAAGATCTAATTCAGGAGAAAAAATACAGACACCGCAAGAAACAAGCTAAAAGAAAACTACGCTACGCTTGTGCTCTCCTGTTGAAGTGATATTATGATCAAGTAAAACTATATAGATAGGGGACAGGATAGGGTAAAAAGGTGTAGAGAGAGCTCCTCCGGTGTTTATGTATAGGAATTGCTGGATGTTATGTCAAAAAATTGAATGTATGTACGTATGAGTTAGCTTACCTTAGAAAAACCACCCCACAGTAATAAGCATAACATGATCATGATCTCTGAGCTTCCCACAAGCTAGTAATGCAGAAGAGTAGAAGCTTTTACTACGGATGGAACGGTGCAGCGTGCTTTTCTTGTGTATCTGCTCCACTCTCTATGCTCCAGTAAGTCAAACATTGCATTGCAGATTGTGGATTGCAGTTATCGTGTGGCACGCGACTTCTGCTGCTGCTTGTTGTGTCTGTGTGTTATGTGTTGGCTTGGCTTAATTCTTCAACGGGGATGGATCCAGCTTCCCTAACTGAAAAGGGGAACGGAAAATGCTTTACGGCAATTTTGTTTGCAGCTTACTTACATAACTATAACTCAAAAAAATCGTGTGCTATGTTACCTGGTCTTGGACGGCATGGCAGGCATAACACTTTACTTTTTCTGAGATCACTTATGAAACAACCTAGAAAATTTACTGTATTTTATGTGCATGGCGTCCGGTCGGTGTAATAAATGGATCAGTGTCCTGGAAAATGGAAAGCATATTTTAAAAGTGCAGCATTCATGCTTCATGCTCTATACTCTTTATATTATTTCAACGTGCTTTTCATATTTTGTACCTGAAAATATATGCGATAAAGATTTCAGATAATTTTCTCTCCATAGTTTTTGAAAGTTGATAAAATAGTAATGTATTTCATTTGTTTTACTGTTGAATCTACTGAAAGTAAATAGTAAAAGAAAGTAGTTTAGAAGGCAATTCGCGGAATTACTCTTTCAAGAATTTTAGAAACAATGTAAAATTATCTTTTACCTTCAACAAAATTCAACGCTTTCTAATTAATAATAAAAATTATTGCATTTCAATATAATGAAGATTATCATATGCATTTGCACCTTTACTTCCTTCTGATGCCTTAAGTTAGACTTAACCTAATGATAACTGATAACACAGATAAAAACCAATCTCATTTCTTACATAACGCACAATACGCAATTGTATAAATTGTATATGAAAGGTTGCATTATGTCGTACCACATTGAGCACTTCCACAATCGCAATATAAACATTAATATTCAATTCCATATATCACATCTCCTCTCCTCTTTCATCGCATATAATTTATATGTACGTATAGTTTTATGAATATAATGTATGTAATTGTTATTCCGATTCTGATAACATTTTCTCTTTCTCTCTCTTACATGTTCGGTAGCCAAATCAACATTTTTCTACATGCCTGGATGGAATCAGCTGCCCTTTAAAAATAGAATTCTATCACATCACCACTATGGCCGGTTTTATTCCTGCCTCAATGCAACGTGACAATATTACCTTTTATCAGACCCCATTGATCTGAACTTGATAAAAAAAATATTACTGAATTGAATGCAGCTACAGCTTCTATCGCGTCGTGCGTGGTAAGGGAGAGCCTTAACCTACCTTCGCTCGCGTTGCAAAGTTTTCAAGTTAGAAGGGGCCCAACATTTTTTTTCCCTAAACGCAGCGATATGAATAGAGAGATGCAAGTAAAATATAATGCTATGTACATGCTCAATTGTTAATATTACTAGTTGAAGTGGCCCGTCCCAGAGGCCGAGCAGTCCTAGAAAATTAAGCATTAACAAAAACCAAGAATTTA
>JAQFXM010005729.1:0-14418 GCA_034693345.1 Entomobrya multifasciata | reverse complement strand
AAGTAGGGAATCGACAGGAAAAGTAGGGAATCGACAGGAAAAGTAGGGAATCGACAGGAAAAGTAGGGAATCGACAGGAAAAGTAGGGAATCGACAGGAAAAGTAGAGAATCGACGGAAAAGCAGGGAATCAACGAGTAAAAAAGCAAATTTCAAACTGGGTGTTGTAAAAGGTTCATCTATGTATAATTAAGATTCTTCTAGCAGCCCGGCATTCTGTGACGGGCCAATTCAACTAGTGTATATATATTTGTTTTCATCCGTCATGCATTGCATGATTGTTTCCCAATTATGAATTCCATTTATACTTAACCTCATTGGTTGATTAACTTGATAACATAATGAACTTGTCTATAGTGTAAGAAAACACAGTGAGTAAATCTTAAAATTTGTAAATGTAGCAAATGTTATGGCCAATTTTATAAATTGAATTAAAACCAATCAATGTTAAAAATTAAAATGTTGTATTTCGGTGCCAAATGTACAAATTAAAAACGTATACACATATGACACTGGACGGAAGTACGGGAGCATGAATTTTTGCATACCTTGCCTTGCTTGCACCATGAAATAGAGTTGGCTTTGGCTGTTGACTTCAGCCAACGTGACTAAAGTAACGGTCAAATTTTTTCAAACATACTATAAATAAGCAAATAGTTTTAATTGATTAAGCAAAGGAAAATATTTGGTTGTTATTTCGCTTTTTTAGTTTAATTGAGTGCATATTTTTTTGGAAATCTTTAATCTGAAAAAATCGGATAAAATATTTTGTGACATATTTTGTGGTTTTCTACTACTCTAAATACTACCAAAGTATTCTGTGGAAAGTCATTGAAGTTATTTTCTCTTGCAGTCCATTCTGTTGTTTTTTCTTTCGTCAGGAGGTATATATGCAATCAATGCATTGCAATGCAATTTAACAATCATATATCTTGGATGAACCATAAACCAATGTTTTAAATCAATCATGTTAAAAATGTTTGTTGAAAAATTCTGTTTGCTTAAATTTGTTGTTGAATATTTTTCAGGTGTCGATTTTTATATAAAATGGAGAACTTGTCGCAGCACGTGTCCCAACCCGTGGAACCGGCTGAGAAGCCCGAAAGTACCAGTCACTTGACCGCAGAAAAAAGCAATGGGACTCCAAGAAAGGAGAATTTGATTGACGAGGCATTGAAGGATCAAATCAAAACAGATCCCGTGGAGAAAGGCCCATTCTTATCGGTAGACAATTCTCCACACACCTTGCGAAACGTGAGCGTGATGAAAGCAAGACTACGTGAGCAGGAGTCCAGGCACATGCTGGAAATGGTACGCCTAAAAAAGGAGTATGAGTTGAAGGAAGAGCGTCTCAATGAAGAGCTGTCTGTACTTCGCGTTTCCATCTCTGCGATCAAGAAGGAGTTGGAAGCGGAAGCAAAGCTGAAAACGGAGGCGGTTCGTCGAGATGAACAAAGTTCCAAGGATCTGGTGTCCATTTCAGGAAAATGTGCAGAACTCCAAGGACGCCTTACTGAGAACCATGCAGCCCTTAAAGAATCACGTGCTTACACAGAGTCGCTTTTTGCAATTCATGAGGCGAAACTTGCTGAGGTCAGAAGAGAGAATGCGGAGTCTGAGGCGAAGCACTTTGATGCTAAACAAGCCTTGGAAAGAAAAGTACGGGATTTGGAGGAGCAACTTACCGAAACCCGATCTGCATTTCAAAGGGCTATCGCTGAGAAGAGTGAAAAGTGGAAGGAAACAGAGGCAGAGCTGACGGAATGGTTAAAGCAGGAGAAAACTTTATCTGACAAATTGTCAAAGGATAATGATGACTTGAATGAGAAGCTTTCTCAGAAAAAATTGGAACTGAAGGAGACATACGAGGGTTGGGAAAATACTAAGACTGAGCTAAAAGATTTGATGGAGTTTCATAGGATGGAACTAATGAATATGCGAGAGGAACACAGAAAACTTCAAGTGGAATGGGATGAACAAGTTCAAAGGAATGTTGCAGAACTGCTGGAGGCCAAGGAAGAGCTAAATGAATTGAAGGAAGTTCATGATGCGATGGTTGTGGAAAACGAAAATATTGTGAAGAAGTATGAAGACTCGGTGAAAGTTTTGAAGGACGCTCTTACAGTTTTGGATGAGCAGAATAAAGAGTTGACTTTGGAGGTGAAACGAATGCAAGATTTGATTGAGGAGAAGGACAAGCTTTGGTAAATTTTTAAAACTAACATTTGTCGAGTATATATGTTTTAATTTTAATTGTAGCAAATTTGTGTAATTTGACGTATGTATATAAATTTGAATATTTTAGTGGGACCCTTACTGCCCAAGTTGAAGAGCTACAGCAGCAAATCAAGAAAGCAGAATTGGAGAAGCAAGATTGGCTTTCGGAGAAATCCCGATTGGAAAAAGAAGTGACGGCTAAAAGTCAAATCATCTCGGAAACTATTTCCTCCAAAGATGCTGAAATTTCTGCTATCCAAAAAGAGCTGAGTTCAGTTAAAACTGAGATCGAAGAAGAGATGCAGTTTAAGGAGTCTTGTATTTCTAATTTGGAGTCATCTCTAGAAGATTTGAAACTCGATATGGAAGACCGCTTGAGGATTAAAGATGACAAGATTCAGGGATTAGTGAAGGAGTTGGAAGATGAACGTAGGAAGGTTGCTTCAAACGTGGAAGAATTAGCGAGGATGAAGGATTCTTTGCAAGTTTCGAATGCAAAGCTTGATGAGGTCACTTTGAAGTTCGAGAAAACCGATCAGCGAGTGTCAAAATTGAACTTGGAGATGTCCCGGTTAATTAACGAGGTATAAATGTGTAACATTGAGATGTGAAAGTTATATACATGTAAGTTATGTCATATTTAATATGTTGTGTTTTGTGTTTACTTTCATTAAGGTTGTTAATGTCAAAGAAGAAAATATCGACTTGAAAAGTGGCATGAATGAGGCTCTCCAGAAAGGGGACTTTTACAAAGACAGGTACATAAGTACATACTGTCATTTAAAGTGATATGACTGAATTAGTGTAAACTGATCTTCGCTTTTAGATAACTTGAATAGTAATTTTTACATTGATTTCAGGAACATTGCTTATACCGAGCAGCTTGCAGAATTGCAGAGAGAGAAAGCAGACAGGGAAGCTGAACTACTTGCAGATATTGAGGAAAAGAAATGTCTTATTGAGTATTTACAGGGGCAAGTTGCGGCGTCTAGTGCAAATGGAAATGAGAAGAAGCGTCGATTTTTCCAGACTAAAACTACGGGACCTTCTAGCCCAATGAGGACTGGCTCACCTACTGAGGATACCACTTGACCAGACCAGTATTGGAAAAACTATTCTTCTTTAATTTGTGAACAATGCTAGTACGTAGTTTACGTAAAGTATAATTTCTAGCAACTACAACTTTCTTAAGCAATCAATCGTGTATGCATTATGTATTTTGAAGTGACTTGTATGATGACTGTGAAATAGCATTAGCGAAGTTGAATACATTTAAATCATGTCAAAATTTATAAAATTAATGTGAGAAATTCTCAGTGAAGATTAATTAAGCGTTTGCCTACTGAAGTTAACTTTAAGAATGGGTAGACTAGCAAAAGGCACCTTTAACTTCTGTGACATGTGTATAATAAAACTATTTAGTAACTTAATTAAAATACAGATTTTATTCCGCGACATCAATCAATTCCTAATACATAGTTAAACGCGTATCACAAAAAATGTAAGTCTTACTAATGTTAAAAACAAGTATTTAAATTACCCCGATGGTACACTCGGCACGAGCTGAAGTTCACCCTTTATCATTTTCAGTGGTTCCCTGCAAAAAAATATCATTTAATTAGAACATTTAAGGACTTAGAGACGCGAAGTTTTTTTTAATGGCAAAAATTGAGCATTACTATACCTTAATGATCTATCTTCGCCAATACCCCGCTTGGTTTCTGCCGACTCAACAAACTCATCCAATAATGGGACAATTTCCAACTTTAAAAATCTTCTAGCATCCAGATTGCCTTTCGAAGCGTTTTTACTTTTGACTACCATTGTACATAGGTTAAACACACCACGGCTTCGTGTTTGGAATTCTTTTTCAAAAACCGCTTTAAAGCTGTTTGTTACAAGATGCTTATAATGAGGGCTTGAACTACTAGCCACTAAACAGCAGTAAACGACAGTATTGACACAATTATTGAACATTTTAATGGGTTTATCTTTAGAATCGCAGATATGTACAAAAACTCGGAGAACGCCTACAAGAAGTCGCATCACTATTGTTGTTTTCTTATAAGTTCGGAAAATTTGCACCGCTGAGATTAAAAGTGAAGCCAGTTTTGAGTCCTCCACGACATTATCGCCAACGATGACATTAGGAATGATAATGTCTTGCACCTGTGTAATCCCGTTCTGTTCACTGTGCTCCAAGATTCTCTGTAAAAAAAGAACAAGTAATGTGAAAAACTACATACTTAAATAAGCAAATTAACGGAAATATTGAAATTTTATTTAGTTTTCATCTTACGATTCCTGGATGTGTTTTCTCATTAACATTTTCCGAGCTCGTAAAGCCGAAAACTGCAAAAAATACAACATCTTGAAGTTTTCTCTTCAAAAATGGGTCTTGAGATGTATTAGGATATGAAACAAGAGAATCGTAGATATCAAACAGATATTTCTCCAATGACCGCATAATGTACGGAGAAAGTTTGTCCCAAGGTGGTATGCCAGGCAATAATGTGGGAGCCATCTTTTCCAAAATTTGATGTCCCAAACTAGTACTCATTCCTTTTCTGTACACATTTTCAAACTTCATATTCTTTAAAACTATCATACAGCACTTGATCACTGATTTTATTATATTTATACTGTCATGATCTAGATCATTGTCAACTTTGAATAAGCCTCCACTCATTACACCTATCAAAAGGGTTGTTAACGGACTTAAAGACCGTTGCTTCTCGTCCAGTTTCATATTTTCATCTTCATCCAACTTTTTACAAAACGCAGCCAACAAATCTTGATTGGTAGCGGTAGCATACTCTGTCCCAAGAACGATTTTCGTGAGACCAGTTGGAGGAACGCGCAAATTGTTATCCATTGCCACAAGACGAATCCAAGTTTGTGTCCATTTCAATAAACAAAAACTGTTCTCAATAAATTCTGCACTTTCGAATAGTCGTTGCACAAAGTATTGACTAACATCAGGGCACGTCCTTTCATTCAAAGCAAAGATATCGAAATTGGTTTCACACTCAAGTTGACCACAACTTCCTCCTAACTTTTTTGTAAGTACAATTATGTCTGCAGCCAGACAAGCAAGTGGTTTTACATCTGTCGACGGAATTCTGTTAGCATTTAAAACAACTTGGGACCTCATGAATGATAGTGTTTTTTCGCTAATTTTTAAGAATAGAGCTTTTCCTTCGGAATCCTCTACTGAAAGAAATACATCCGGGTTCATTACCCACCTTACAATCCACTCTGTTATGCCACTCAGGCAGTCAACTGTTCTCAGAACGTAATTCTGACCTGCGTAGCTCAACCACATGGAGAGATTGGCGCTAATCAGGAACGATCTTCCTAGGTTCATTCTACTGCATAAACCGGGTGTCAGTTTGGGTAGCGTGTCAAGCAAGTCTAAATAGATCATCACAAGATCCTTTCTTGTCTGATCGGAATTATTTTGGCAGAGTAGCTCATCCAGTATTTTCATGTAAGCCTGCAGTGACGAATTCCCAGTAAGACTAATTTTCCTCTGGAGAAGGACAATAATCATACATGAATAGGCACGAAGTACAGCTTTTCGTCTTCCAGGAGTGTTCTTCAATTTCCCATACGTAAATATGTCTTGCAAGCGGTCACACTGTGGAAAAAATTTATTCATGTCACATTATAACTGTGAGCTTGATAAAGGTCATTTTAATTGATTTATTAGATTTATAACTTAATCTTTTCATCAACTTACAATTGAAACTGCCTCTCGTTCAAATTTAAGTACGTGGGATAAAGCCAAAAACATTGAGCAAACCCGGTAGATACCAATTTCGCAAAATTCGTTGGTATTACTTCTGGAGAGTTTCATACAAAAGTTTGACTTGAATTTACGAATGTCCCTTTCATTGCAATGTCTAGCATATCCTGCTACTAAACAGACGAATTCCAGGAAGGGGTCCTTATTGGAACCAAAGGATCTCTGTTGATGTTGCGAAGTATTTTCTTTGTCTTTATCTGTACTCCCGCAGAGCTCAGAACTGCTATCGGAGACATCCGAAATCAGTTTAAGCCATTTTTCTATTGATGAGTAGGACTCGAAATTGGAAACTGAAAATGAAAAATACATATAAGGAATGTTTGCAAATTATGACTCACTGTTAAGTGTGATGTAATACGAAACATATTTATTTTCTTAGGAAATGTTCAATTTTTATTCTTACCTTCGCTTCCCTTGTCCACTCTTGGAACCCATTGGGTCCATAGACAGTTGAGAACATCACAATCTCCTCCCCAAAACTGAAAAAAGTGGAACGTCAACTTAAGCACGTCGGCTGATTTTCCACCCCTGCTTGTCCAGTCCTTGTATAACGAATTAACGTAAGGGTACGCGTTATTCTTGTCACTTAAACTGTCGTTTCTTCCTAGCCCTGCTCTGTGGCTGCCAACAACGTCGTAGTCACTAATTTGTGTAAGTTTGGACGTCAACCAAAGTGGAAAGAAATGGTCAGATCCTCCTGGCAGACGCTTCACAGCTTCAGTGTAATGTTCCCAGAAACGTTTCTAAACACAAAATTTGTCAAAAATCATTTTTAAAGACAGGTCTTAATAATTGCATATGAATTTGTGTTGGATACAGTAAAGTAGTCATCACTAACATTTTCCGGTTTCAGGTCGTCAACGAGTAGCTTAATCATGGTCCATATCTCCTTTACACAATAACAGTTAAAAGGTTGTCTCTCATCAAGAGACAACGTGTCATCAGCTCCGTATTTAAATTTGGCTAATTGTATCATATCATCCAATAGCCAACTAATTGAAGTCTGCGTTGTGCCATAAATGAGAAACAGGGACCATTTCAACTCCAGCTGAAGATGAAAAAAATGGTAGATGGGGGAGGTACACTGTAATTAAAAATACACATAAATTACACACGTAAGGCAAACAAGAACAATATACTAGCGAAAGTGCACATAATAGCAGCGAAGTGCAGTATATAAGTGGTTACCTCGTTTCCGCTTCTGAATCCACAATGAGTTTTGAGGACGGAGGACCAATCGTTAATTGGGATTAAGGACTTTTTAAGACCATCAAACATTCTATGAAAATCCTTCCACTCACTCCGATAATACTTTAACCCCCTCACAATTATGTTAAGAAAGTGACAAACATTCATTCTCAATATCCAAGGATTTTGATTACATATATCATCGGGATCCTCCGAAGAAGGCGAAACGTCATAATTTTGCAGGGGATTGAATGAGTGAGAAGCGGTTGAAAGGACTTCTAAAGCTGAAATGTTCTTGCGACAAATCCTTATCATATTTTGCACTTGTTTCTGGTCTAATGGGTCGAATAAATGCCCAAAGCATTTATGTAATTCTGGCTTGTTTGCACTTTGTGATACAAATTCATGTCGTAGATTATCAATGGCGGTGATAACCTCTCGTCGTTGAATGTAGCTTTCAGCACTAAAACAGTGGTCGTTAGGTCTAGGTGCTCCTTTACAGTTCAGGCAATAGACGACTCCAGACTCTGAAAATGGAAATGAATTTAAATTTATTAACTTTTAGAAACATTGACTTTGATAACATGAATATGTAGAAGGTTGACTAGCTCCAGATTACTAAAATGTATATACTTATCAAACTCTGTTCGTCGCAAACCAGTCCCAGTAGTGGGGAACTGGGAGGTGTCATATCTTCCGAGTCCAGTTCCATTACGTCCATTTTCGACCACCTGAGTACAATAAAATAAGAATAGCACCTGGGACGTTAATTAAGCCTGATAGCACATAACTTTATTTTTAATTAACTGATTTCATCTGAAGCATATCGTCACCAACCAGCTAACAATTATCCGCTCCCAAGTGTACTAAAATATGGAATGATTTCTAAAACTGTGGTTCCGGAAATGCAGCTCATGTGTCATGAGTCAACTAATTTGTCAAACTTCTTTCAACGTGACTTATCATCATAATAATACTTAACTGTTTCAAAAATTACTTTAATTTTCGTAAAACAAACAACTGATCACAATTTGCAACATAAACACTGTCAGTAAAATCTGCGACTTGATCTGCAAAATCTTCAGAAAACTGCAGAAGTGAAAGAAGAAAGGCGCTTTTTGTTGTGATTGTAGATTGTCAAGTCGCTTCGCGGCAGATGAATCTAAATATTTGGGTGCATGAAAGAATGAGCATGCAAGCAAACACATCCTTCCTGACTAATCCTGAGAACGTACTCTATATGCAAAGTAAATGCACAATGCAAAACTGCAAAAACACATGTTATGAATTTGATATGGATGCATGTACTTTTTTTCAAGAAGTTTTTAAGTGATTGATGATGAAATTGATGAAGATGAAAAATTAAATGAACAATTACTTTATCATTTTTAAAATACAGGAATTTATTCATTAGCGATAAATCATACATAAAAATGAAACAAATGTCCGTACACACATTCAAAAAATATATTTAACCATTCTTAAAACTTTTTACTTTTCTGATAAATTTTCCTCTTCTTTTTCCTTATAGCCCGTTTGATAGCTAATGTTCTCTTCTCATCCTTTCTCCTTGAGTTCCTTATCTTTGCCTTAACAATCGACTTTAGTTCTTGCCTTTTCACAGCAAAATCCTCCACCAGATTCTTCTTCACCTCAGCTTCGTCTTTTGCCCCTTCAACCCCATCAACAGTGCTAACACCACCGACTGTGTTTACTGTCTCTTCCTTTTTTAGGAAAAAATCTTCAAGATCTTTAAATCTTTCGTCATTCTTTGTGAAAAAGAAGGGACTTTTCCCATGAATAATTAAAGGAGCCACAGCGGCAGGCTTTTCTTGCGGTTTAATTGTAACTTTAACCTTTCTCCCATCATCATCTCCTTCATCATCTGATGAATCATACCGGAAAGGGTTCGACTGCCAAAATGTACGTGGTCCCTCAGCAGTAGACTCAGAGGACTTTGTCCTAGACTTGGTCTCAGTCTCAGCCTTGATATCATCTTCTTCCTCATTTTTCCCAAATGTTGCCAACAAACTGAAGCTACTTTGTGGCTGCGCTCCAACTGTAGTCAAAGGTTTACTAAACAATGCTGACACTGGTGCATCATCTTTACCCTCTTCATTACCAGCTTCCGTGGAAGAAAATAAAGCCTTTAAGTTGGATACAGTTTTAAATGTGGCTGGTTCAGTCGAGCGAATAACTTTCTCCTTTGATTCCTCTGATTCTGTTTTACTGTTTTTTTCCTTAGTTGCTTTCTTCGATGACTTTTCTTCCTCAACCTCCATCTTTTCATTGGTGTCACCGTCTGCCTCAGGGTCATATCTCGGCATAATCACAGAAGAAAACGGCTCCTTGTTTCCAGCGCTACCTTTTTTCTGACCCGAAGGTGGTTTAGTTGAGGTCACCACTTTTCCCAAGATACCCGTGAGAATATCTAACTGCTTCTCTTTTTCCTGCTCCCCTGCCTCCACCTCATCTTCCTCACCATCACTCTCTTTAAAGCGATCATCAATTTTGAAACGGTCGTCGTTAGCAAAACGAGTTTGTAGTTCTAGAAGCTTCTGACCGCTAGCTCCTTCAAATTGCTTTTTTACTTTGAACAGATCTCCATCAGTGTCACCATTTTCCATATCACCCACCTCGTCTTCATCGTCATCATCGAACAAGGTCATTTTAGCTTTTTTCTTCTTCGGTGCCTTCGCACCTCCACCACTTTCTGCATCCTCCTCTTCGTCACTTTCTAACAATTTTCTTTGCTCGGTGACAGGCGCGGATGCGGCAACGGAAGACAAAGATGACTTGATAAGACTGTTCTGTTGAGCTTTAAGTTCCTTCATTTTTTCCATAGACTGCAGTCGCAGTATATCAGACTTCTGTTGTTTACTTTTCTTGAAAATTATGCCTGGTTTACTTTGTGGAGATGCGGGAGTTGGTTTTTGCAATTTTACTGGAGACCTTTTACGTGCATCCTCCTCATATGCCAGGGCAAGGAGTTTCTGTCTCATGGTATTTATGACAGAAGGCTTCTTTTCTTCCTCCTCCTCCTCTTCTTCACTTTCACTTTCGATAGCAGTCTTCTCCTCTTCCTTCTCCTTTACTTCAGGTTGGGTATCCGTCTTTGGCTCGGGAATTCCATCAGGATAACTCATGAGTAAGCCCTTAAACTTTGGGATCCCATCCCGTACGTCATCATCACTGTCATCGTCACTGCTACTTGTCTCATCTTTTTTGGAACGTTTCTTCTGCTTCTTTTGTTTTGCTGCTGGAGGGGAAGCAGTTGCTTTTTGAGGCGATTTAGCTGTTGTACTTTCGCTGGAAACTATTTCGAAACCACAATTTCCATTTGCTTTCTTGTGATGCTGATTGTCGTTTTGATCCTGGAACTTGTTGGCTCTATTTTTTCTATCTGTAAACTTGTTCAGCTGGTTTAAAACATCGTTTGCATGTCTTTTGTTTCTACCCTTCTCGGAATTATCGTTTTCAACAACTTCTTTCTGGACAGGTGCCTGATTCCACCCGTTTTTGCGATTTTCCAGCTGCTCTCTTTTCAACTTGTCAATGAAACTCTCCTTTGCAACTTGTACTTTTATCAAAGAGCCTTTCCATTTTGTGTTATTCAAACGGTCAATGTCTAAAAATTAAAAGCAAACAAAATTACATTATATAGTATAATTAATCAATTTATATAAATACATACAACTATGTAACTTCTGTCAAGGATAATTTTCGCAATATCGGCTAATATACCTTTTCGGACAAAAGCAGGAAGTCCACTAGCCCCTGCAGCGCCATTGTTTCCGTTATCCGACTGATTAAGATGAACATCCACATAACCAAAGAAGTTGTCTTCGTTTTTACATCTTATCTCCACGCTTCCGACTTCCGCTTCGCCCGCATGACTGGAAAACAATGCGGTGAATTTTTCTTTAAGTTCAGCCTCCGTCACCGTTGACGCCAAATTACCGATAAAGAGACGTGTCTTCATTTCTGGTTGTGTCACTCAGACCTGTAATTAAACAAGAAACAACACAAGGTCAAAAATGACAGTTTAACAAGTTTGACTAGATGCAAACAAAAAAGTTTGTGGTTGGGTCATGGTCTCGAAGTGTTCACAGTTGACACAAAAGTGGTTCCTGCAATAATTGCTTGATATTCAATGATTAGCTAAATTTCTTACCTTAAATTTGTTCGTTATAATTAACTGATGTAGTGTACATTATAAACTTCCCAAAATTAAAAGCGTTTTTATATTAACACGTGCTTATCAATCTCAGAACACTTTTGCCATGTGTCTAGCAATATAACATACAAAGTGTATTTACACTTTTTGAGTCACAACATTCCCACAAGTCTTTTTCCTTGGCTGGGGACAAGTAAGACGCTTTGTATGATTTCTCATGCATTTTTGATGGGCACGCATGGCAAGGGAATAAATATTATGAGACACGGAAGCACTGGCACTATTTACTCACTCATTTAAAAATTCCAGCAATTGCGACCAATTCACCAGTTAATTTCACAGAAAAAAACTAGTCACTTACTTTAATGTTTGCAATTGAAGTTTCAGCCTGATAAAATTCAGCGAAATGGTAAAATAAAATGCATTGCAGTGATGCAGTATGCAGTTTTCTAATGTATGCACTCATGTAGTAATCTGAAAGAAATGTTTTTAATTCGTAGGATATATTTTATGTTTTAGTCGGTTATCCAAAATTTCATTATTCCAGTCTAGATCATTCATGGTTATAGTAAAAAAAGCTTTACTTTATTATTCACGGAATATAGATTCATAACACGATATTTCATTCATATTCAACATGCAAAATTATAGCAGATAATAACGTTTCATTAATTCTTGAGATTGTATTACTAATAAAATGATTGATGATTAACAAGAAAACATACAATAAACAGTCTAAATAGAATTTTCAACTGGAAAATCCGAGAATAAAAGGCCTGATTTTACAAGAACTTTCATTGTGCTGCAATGCTGCATGGTAGAAATCAGGCCACTAGTACCCTTGGTTTGGAACTGAAAAAAAACGAAAGTTAAATATGCATTAAAAAACTAGAAAAGTCTTTTAAAGTGTGATTTACTGTCTAATAAAGTATTTTATTAACGTACTGTAGTTGCTAGCGTGAGGCCCATTTCGAAGTCTAACCGCTGGACTTGCTTGTACCATAAGAGCAGTTTCATTCCCGGGATGGTCCATGGGTTCTTTTTTCACGACAAACTCAATATCACTTTCTTCCTGTTGTTCCTCCTCACCTGCGAAGTCATGCAAGGGGTCTCCACTATCATCAGCGTAACCCTCTTCAATGGCCGTAGTAACTCGCTGGTCAAAACTGTCCGAGGTATTTACTTTCTGACGACGGTTGCAGAACCAGACTCGGACTACCTCTTTCTCCAACTGTTAAAGATACATACAAAAAAAGATTTTAACGATAAAGTAGCAAGTGAATGTAAATATTACAAATGACAAAAATACCTGTAGTTTGTTGGCAAGTGCCATGATTTCTTCTGTCGACGGTTTAGAGTCTTGTCGGAAATAATTTTCCAGGCTCGATTTGATATGTGGCGGAATGTTCGTCCTCTTTTTCCGTTTTTTAAACATTTGGGCTAAAAAGGGAACAGAAATTTTTGTAAAGTAAAACACTTCATTATAAACCTTACTTACGATGCAATTTTTCATACAAGTAATGCATTCAAAATATTTTACCAGCATCTTTGTCCATGGTTGGCGTTATACCTGTCTCCACCTCTTCCAGCCATTTTTGCATGACAGGTTGCAACTTTAATAAATTTTTGTAACTCAACTGAAGAGCCTCAAATCGGCTAATAGTCGTCTGGCTAAATACGTCTCCATATATGGAAGACATTGAAACCCCAACATCCGACTGACTATATCCGAATTTTGTTCGACGCTTTTTGAAGTATCTGGCGAACTCCTCCAGATCGCTCGCTGTCATAACGCCTCCTACCTCGTCATGATTACCTCGGGCGTCTGCATTGCTTGATCCCGGTGACGAATTATATGAATCTCGTAGGGAACTTTCTGATTCCGGATTTGTCAGAGTTTCCATAGTGACGAGGGGCTGGGGGTGATGATATGAGTTAACTTGGTCACCCCCATTCAAATATGAACTGGAGGATGACGATGGTCGATGATGCTGACTTGCTCTATTTCCTCCTCCTCCACTACCTCCACCTCTTCTACTTACGCCACTTGATGCAGTCCGTATCCCAGTACCCTCCACCAATTGTGTACGGCGTTGCTTGGCAACTGGCTCGTTATAGTCATCTTCATAACTATCACTATAGCCATGACTATTACTTTCCTCTGAATACATGTTAACACTCTTGTTTAACTTCTGTTTTTTAACTTCACCCTTCCGTGGCGTGTTCATGTTCCCAGAGAAACCACTACTTTGACGATTAATTACTCTGATAATGATAGGCAATCGTGTTGAACGCGGTGGCGGTGGTGGACTTTCCTCTATTTCCAAAATAGCAGGAGGAGAACCCGGTGATTCTGGTGACCAATGATACAAAAATATAATCGTACTTATCCACCCTAAAAAGTACTTTTTATCTTTCTCCGAAATTCCAATTTCTTTTTTAATCAGTTTACCAATGTTGGAATTCACATTAACAGGTAAATGCTTCTTCCCACGAATGGGCTCGCCGTGATCATGGTCGTTCTTATTTTCTGTCTTAGAACAATACTGAGTGAGGTGTAGAGGTAGACGTGGTGAAGTTCTTCCGAGAAATAATTTACCTAGTGTGCAAACAATAATGTGTCATTTAACGCTTTTTTCAAATAAAATGACAATCAACAGGAATTGAGGAAGGAGTATACTTAAATGTGTTTTCTTACAACGACGTTTGAAGGCCTGTCTGAACTTAATCGGACCCCCAGAACTTGGATCATCCTCATTAACTTCTGTATTCATACTGCTTATCAGACCATTGTCATTACACCATTCTCTAAACGCCTTGACCCTTGCAGGTACCCGATCCGCAAAGCTCATAACTTTCCATACTCTTCTAAGCTGGCAATTCAGTTGTAACTTTAAACACTCAATTTGATGATACAAATTGCAGTAATTCTCAATTATTCCCAAACATTTGGAACAAGCAGTTGAACTTTTCGACAATGCTTTTGTATTAGTAATATTGGAAAATTTCTTATCTATAGAATTAAAATT
>JAQFXM010005728.1:0-14421 GCA_034693345.1 Entomobrya multifasciata | reverse complement strand
GATGGGGCCATTCAGTATTGGTGTATGCAATTTGCACTTTCCTTTTAATTTCAATATGCACATGCACGCAGTCAGCTATAATGTATTGTAGTCTGACATGGAGTTTTCTGCTTATTTAGAATGCATGCTGTTAGCGAAACGTATAGAATGTATGCCGTTGTTGCGGCGCGATCACGCTATATATAGTATGATAATGCAGTTTTGTCAAAAGAAAAGAAAAATGTTTGAACTTTTCACATGAACGCATCAAAATAATTTTTATATGTGTATTTGTAATGAGCATCGATGTAAAAAAGTATAAGTTAGCTTGTTTTACAAGAAATATTAAAATTCAGTGTACTTTTTTCCAAGTCCAACATCTTAAAATGCATCCAAAAGAGTTTCTATTTGCTTAACTTGAGGTTTCATATTAAAGGTTGTATGCATAATGAAACGGGAAATCGCTAAGATTACGAATTTTAAGATGACATAAAGAAAACTCGAAACACGATAGGAGAAGCAACAAAACAGCAGAAGTGTTGTTCTTCTGTCTAGTCTTCAGGATACGCATACAAAACCTTGCATAACTTTTAAAAGAATAATGATGATCTTCATCTTGCTCATCAAACGCATCATAACATAATCTTACGCAGAGGACACAACATCCACTTTTTTTTGTGAAAGTCATAATTTTCTTACTAGTTTAACCTTCTGTTTGTGTGTCTTCTCTCTCCTTGCATATTTCTCATTTTACACTTTGAAAATTCTTAGACAATGTGCAGCAGCAGCTTTCATTTTACGACATAGTCGTAAATGCGTCTCCCGTCATTAAAATTCCCTCAGTTTGATGGAAAAACTACATAAAACTTTTCAAGCCAAACGCACAGAATAAAGACAAGTCTCGACGAAAAAAAAACAGAAGAAAAGCAAAATGCGTAGTGTGGAGTAGCCAGGAAAATATCTTTCTTCATGTTCATCTTTAGCGAATCTTTTTTTTGTGTGTTGCAGTTCTGAAGTACATAATTCTATTTGTTTTTTTGCTCGTGTTTCTTTTCTTTATTGAAGTTTCAAGCATATCATTATCCTTTAAACTTCACTTTTAAGTGTTTGGCATGCAACACAACAGCTTAGTGTAGAACAAGTAGTGTTCGGAGGAGGTGGATCATCCTTAACACGAAATCTATTGTAACATTCACTATTCATGTATTCTCCTTCTTTCTTCTCTCTTAACATGCATACTTTTTTGCCTGCCTGTCTTGTTACTATTTTCGCTTGTCATAACATAACCATATACTACACAATATACACGTCGAACTTTTCGACATTCATTATTATTTTTCATTGTGTGTGACAGAACGATGTTGTTTCTTTGCATTGCTATTGCATGTCATTTTTAATTTCCTTCTGGCTTGCCTTGTTTGTTGGTTCTGCTAAATTATTGCCATTAAAAAGTTGCTCGTATACTTTTCACTGTAATTAGTGTGATGTTGGATGTGGCCAATATAATATTATTTGTTATGATGTGTCCATACTACTCTCTTTAAACAACATTCAAGCTCATCAAGTTAAGCTTGTCAAAGACAAAAAATGGGAGGATGATTTGGAGTAGTTAAAATTGCAAGGAAAACAGTAATGAGCAGTCTTTTAGAAATGAATCATTTGTTTTACGATTCAAAGGGCAGACCTGACACAACTCTGAGCTGTCCATGCTTCACTGCTTTCCATGCTCATAAAGAAATTAGACATGCCAGCTTGTTATGACTTATGACTATGGTGAAGGGAATAATATTGGCGCTGCGTGCCAAGGAACACCAAAAAAATATATTTAGCTTTTCATCAAGTACGCTATAAAAGTAAAATTGTGCAGCCATAAAGGAACTGCCTTTTAAACATCAAACATATAGACATCGAGAAAAAAACACTGAAATATTATTGTTAACATTATCACAAAGAAGCAGTTGAAGAGTGGAGTGAAAATTATAATAATTATTTTCTTTGGTACTCAATTCTCACCTGAACCTCCTTGGTAAATTGATTCGACGTGTGAATACGAACAGAGCTGAATTCACGGACAGAGTCAAACTTAAAAATGATTTCCACGGGACTCGTGGAGTTTCTTGTGTCGTTTTTCCAGCCGACCCACCCTTTGCCTACAAAAAAATAATATCAAGCAAGACAAATGAAAACTCATGATGGTACAATTATTACACATGTATTATTAAAAACGCTTAAGGAAATAATGTGGTGTGAATTCCAATCAAAATATATAGACAAACACTATTAACCTCCTGCTAGAACATCTCTACGCCACACCACCACCATCGCATCGCACATGAACATTCAGAGACGGTTATTTTTATATTATATGCAGAATGCAATGTGAAGATAAAGAAACACTTAAATGGAAATAATAATATTATAAAAGCAACCATATAAAACATTCCTGTCTGATAAAGAACGTGATAAATAGCACTTCTCTAAGATTAGCCATGCAAACAACAAATAGACAGTGAAAATACAAATGTAGAATTCGAGATTACTTTTCTATTCTCAGCACATCATCGCCGCTTACGTACGCAACGTATAATGTACATGAGAAAAAATCAAAGAACATTTAATATTTTTGTGACATGACATGACAGGGTAAGTAAGTACTATGCTTTTTAACCCCTTCCTTCCTTCCTAGTTGCAACCAGCTATATAACTATTCTGACCAAAACATACAATTTGTAGATATACTATATTGTTTATTCGTAGAGTCGTAGTCATGAAATGATCGTCGTATCAAATCAAATCATGGGTGACTAGAGTCGTTCGTTACTTATATGGCAAAAAGTTTGTTTTTTATCCGTGGACATCTGAAATTTGAGCTCTTGCACCATGAATCATGATTATAATTATATTTCACACATGCAACATGCATTCCAAGTTCAAATAATATTTAATAAATTTCCCAAGTCTAAAAGCAGAGGAGAAACAGCTGCATTTTCACCCTCACATCATCTTATATTCTTTTAAATATACGTATTACATGGGCTGTCTTGTTTTGTATGTTGATGTAAGAAAAATTAAACTTTAAAACATTTTGTTTGCTTTAAAGCTTCTGAGAGAAAAAAGATAAGAGATGGTTAGAATGCTTTATATTTGACCCATAATTTACGATATAGTACAAATAATCATATCTCCACTCGTGGAACGATTTTTTATTATGCTTTTATAAAAAGGGTAGAACACAGCCAGAGTGTATCACTGGATTTCATTAAAACATTTAAATTTTAATTTACTGTCAGATTACTGATGTACTCAGTTCAAATGTGTACATATAAAAGTCAAAAAGCATTGTTAACTAGTCTGATCTCTGACAATGAATAAAAATTGAAAATTTCCTCTGCATCATTGAAATTATGAAACTTAAAGGATGCCTATATGAATTCTATTGCATGACTTAAAATATGAATGTATACACAACAAACTAAACGCTTATGGAAAACTATACACCAAACGGCTAATATCAGAGGCTCTTAGTTGTAGAGCTGCTTTGTAAAATGATAAAATTCATAAAAGTTTACATCATACACTTATAAGCTGTTGAATGCTTTTACTTACCACGTTCATGACCGTAGTAATCATCTTTAAAATCGGACGGCCCCTCACGTCCGTCAAATAGTGTACCCAGCCCTTTGGTCAGGTAATTACCTTCCCAGATCCCATCATAAGTATTATCGTTAAAAGACCAATTTTCGCCACGCTTACCCCCTTGTTCCATACTGTACGAGAGAAGACCACCTATGAAACGTATACAAAAAGATATATCATGTTAATAAACATTTTGTCAATCACACAGTCTAAATATACAAAAGCAGACATACTTAAACAGAAAAAGAAAATATGTACACTATACTAACTATCATAAAATAATATTATATTATTACACACATGTACAAACATTAGTATTATTTTTATTACACCCGCCTTGTTTTGTTTCCTCTACTTGACATCGAAAGGAAAATGGAACAGTAATAATATCGATGTACTAACTTTGCCAATATTTATCAAGAGAATAATACTCATCATGAGAAACAGAAGTTCATTACCAAAATTGGTGGGGTGTTGTCAATTTAATATTTATGCCTTATCAATAGACCATTATCTTCATAGATGATATGATACTTCTTTTCACACAAGCAAGTATTTATGGATTAGCTTCTCACGCATCAAAGAGTCTCTTCGGTGCATTTCATGAGGAAGCAAAGTTTCACAGCGCAGCGTCTTGTGTGACGTGAATGTCCTCCCAGTCTGGCTAATTAAAATCAGTCAAGCATACACAAAGCATATAACAAGCAAGTGAAAATGTCAAACCTCTTCCCTATGTGTGCCTTCCTTCTTGACAATGATAAGTGGTCTTTACCTAAGTTAAAACCTGAGGATTTTCAAACTCCCAACATGATACATATTTGTCTTTATATTAAGGTGGTGGTGGTATGATATGACGCGGTATATTATCATCATCATCGTCTTTCATTGTGGTTATGGTTGTTGTCGTAAACACGGCTAACTAAGAATCATCCCGAAGCAAATCATACACTTTACCATTTTCACTAGTGTTTCTACTCTTGTTTGGTGAATGGCAAGATTGAATGGCAGAATACATGCGTGGGTGGTTTTCCTTTACACATGGATAAGCTCAAAGAAAGAGCCTTGTTTTTCTCTGCAATAAAATGTGTCTTTCCACGTTTTATTTCCATTGCATATTACATGGAATAGAAAGATGAAGATAATGACATGGTGGTCAACAAGGTTCACATGATATATTTCTTTTTTCACTTGTCCATGAGAATCGCACAATTTTGCGGTGGAAGAATGAGTATAAAAGGATGTATAAAGATTATTATAATAAAAGCGAAAACTTGAGAACATGATCCTGTTCCTTATGTTCTATTAGATATAGCCAATATAATTTGGTTGAAAAAGCGAAACCAATTTCCACCGTCGAAAAGGAAAAGGATCGTGACAGGAATGACCAAAACAAAATGCATCATTATTTTCACTATTTTTTCTCCATCAACAACCACACCACCATCGTCGTTTTTCGATGTTATTATTTCGTGTAGTATTTTTACTGAAAATAAAAGTCACAAACAAAAGTGCGAAGGATATCTTTGCACATAGCTTTTTCATGTATTTTCACACTACAACAACGACATGTCACATATGCCTGCCTGCGTGCAATAATATTTTTATTGAAGAAAGTCTCATTATCTGGAAAACACGGGTACATGGTAAAGTGAGACATGATGATGATGATGATCATAATATCGGTTGGCTGGTTAAACGTAAAAAGATGACTGGCTATTATTTTTCCTTCACACTTTACCCACCACCCTAAATAATTCGTGTAGGAAAAACGGCATCTCGTTCATATACATTTATTCATATACACAAAAAATATCACCTCGTTGCGCTAAAATAGGAAAGGTAAAGACTCCACAAGACAATGACAAAGCAGATCGTAATAATGTCCGTGACACATTATGACTTTACTAATAAGTGTGCTTTATCACTGTGTGGCACACAAAATCGCATCATTCTACCAACCTCTTATTTTCAGTGCAGCCTTGTATCTTGTCTTCCTTTTAGTAGTGATGTTACTTAAGTGGTGTTGTGTGTTATATACACTCCACAGAGGCGTGAACTGTGATCATTCTTTTCTCCTTATGTGCTACGCTTCGCTTATTTTCTATACACAACTGACATTGCCCTTATATTTTTTGGGGAATCTTGCCAAACCCAAAAGATTACTCATGTTTGTGCGCTACGCGTCTCTTCTGCACTTGCAAGTATCACTGGAAAAAAGCATATTCTGTTCCCGGGTACGTCTGTCTTCGATGCTGGTGCCGTTTGAGCTATCATCACACACAAGCAAACAAGGATGAAAAACAGAAAAGGGTAAAAAAATATGCAGCTTCATCGTTTTTGCACCAGTAGTATCCTCGCATCAACAAACTTAAAGGATGAAGTAAATAAAAAAGTCAAGAAGGCTGGTTGTTTCGCTGGAATGTTGCGCTTTTTTACAAGTTTATGAAATGGCATGACAAACGACTCTCGCATAAGAAAAGTACATTCAAAAGAGAGAAAAAAATACAAGATGCTTCTTCTTCATTACTTCATTACATTAACAGAGAAACGACACACAACAAGCTGTATATCGAACACCACATGTGCATACTATTATTTTTTTCTGTCACTGGATCGACTAATGTTCCAAACTTTTAGGGGTTTTCCTCCCTAGACGCCACTTAATATTGTGCATTTATGAAACTCGTTCGTTAGGAATTCAGTGGCAAATGATCCAACAACGATATTTTAAAAAAACAAGAGTTTTAATACGGTGGATTTATATAACACTTGCTTTGAAAACAGAGTTGGTAAAAAACTATACATGTTGAGCAGCACTGGAATATGAGAAATTGATGAGGGAACAATGATCCGGCATTTTTCTAGTTGTTTGCTTTCACCGAATATTAGCATGACGTGTGTTTGCCAAAATATACCGTCATGATGATACAAGCATATTATTTATCCCATAAAAATAAAGGATAATGATAGTATAACATTTGGAAGATTATACACATTACACATATTATGATATGTAATCTATGATAAATTTACGATCAATTCCGTCACATTAATCAATGAGATGATGTCAAGCAGTTAACAGATATTTAAGGAGGCTATACACGGATGTGCCATAATAAGAATGAGAATTATGGTAAATTACATAAGTGTATGGTGCAAAAAAATAAAATGATAAAAGGAAATATATAGAAATAGAAGAGATATAACTACATGTGTGTACATTTACAGATAATGTTAAAATAACAGTTTTCTATGATATCATTACGACTTCTACTACTAACCTCGCAACTGACAACCATAAATTTCCACTCGCATGCATACTGTTCGCCGATGGTAGGAGTAGGGAAGGACCCGTAGTTTCGATGCAATAATAGGCGGGTTCAGCTCTCTTTTGGCAGCCAAGTAAGTATTGATATTTCCTTTGATGATCTAGAAGGTTATAAAATAATGAAGAACAAAATTTACGTTACGTTTATGTCGACACACAAAACGATTTCATCGTTTGCAAAATTATTGATTAAATTATTAGGAAAAGCGAGAGCACTGAGTGAAATGATCATAATACTTTTTGGCAAGTGTGCTCGTTAGAGGAAGGAAAAGCTGGGGCCGGGAATAGAGTACTAAACTGATAAGAGGACAGTGCCACCAATTTCAGCGATTAAGTAAAGTTCATTTTATGAATTAATTTAGAGAAATGCGTGTAATTACCTCGTTCCCAGTGATATCTCTGTAGCGAACCCATCTACTTAGTTCCGGTCTCCAGTACGATAGCACAAATGCTTCCGCGTATTCTTGGCCATGACCGTTGCCAAATCGGCCTTGGGTCTCGACTGCGGTAATGACGTGTACAGAATGGAGCTCAATCTGTGAATGGCAAAGAGAAAAATAAAAGTTTTGCATGAAAAAACTTCTTTTCCCTTTGTTTTTTGTAAAAATTAAATTAGGTGTAGGCATAAAATACAAACCTGGATAAATTCAGTAGCATCCGATGTAATTTGAGGTTTAGCACACCAGGCACCACCTTGTCTCTCAACCCTTACTCTGTAAAAAACAAAGATCAGTAATTAAACTCAAATTCAAAATTTACCCTATCATTAAGTTCAACTTTAAATCAAAGATATAAAAATTTCCGGCATTTTCTGGCAATGAATTATTTTATATTTAAAAACGTATTTGAGATTCAAAATGTACGCTTTTAATTACCTCTACACAGTACACACCGAGTTTAAACCTTTGCCTCGAAAACAATATTATTTTTTTGAAGAAATAAAACCCATGTACATAAACCATGATGAAAGCATTTCTGACAGGAAGGCAATATTATTTAAATATTTTAAAAATATTTCAAAAGAAAAACTTTTTAAATAGTTGTTGAAAGAATTTTCTTCAGCGCATTAATAATTGTTAATTTATTTTTTGACTGGAAAACTCGTTTTATATTAGGGTATTTACAAGTTTTTTTCTTAGACTCCCTGCCGAGTCAGAACACCAGGACCACTGCGGAAAATGTCAAGATATTTTACTCTGAAAAGGAAGAGATGAGGTAGGTTCCTGTAGGTGCCTTTGTTGTGTTTTTAATAATAACAATATGGGTGTATCCCCCTCACCTAAATCTTAAGAAAAAAGGGTTATCGTACATCCTTACAAAGTCAGCAGAGGCGCCGGCAATATTAAACTCTCTCTCATCTCTTCTCTTACACACCATATAACATTCATGAAAAGTGTGAGTATATATTACACTCCACACCACCCCCAAAAGGAAGAACTGAGAAAAAAATCATAAACTCTTTTCCTCAAATTTACGCAAGGGATGAACCGAAGATTTCATTAGTTTACACGAAAAAAAGTCATGCGTATATGAAATTCATCTCATGCGAACAAACATGAATAATCCATAGGGAACCAAAAACAGTCAAGCTCAAAATATATTTCTTGTCTAACTTATTATCAGAGTGAATAAACACAGAAAGCTGTGTAACAAATCCTTGTTATTTTACGTAAGCATCTTACATTCAAAACAAGGTAAAAAGATAAAATTATCGGGTAACCGGCTAACTTTGAAAAGAGAGTTCCATTTTCAAATTGTATCTGTTTTACCGATATTACCCATCTTTAAAAAGAAACTTTAAGAATTCAATGCACTCTTTCATGCAGCTATACAGGTTCTTCATTGCCTTGATGTAAGAACATAAAATAAACTGCCAAAACTTTTTCTGCATTCAATTATTACTTTTGGAATAAATATCGTTATTTTTCAATACGATGATGAGAAAACTTAAATCATGAATGCACCTTTTTCTTTATCACCATCATTCATGCATCTTGAGAGTCGATGTACTTTGTATTTTCATTCAACAAAGTTTAAAGAATCTTAATGATATTTACTTTCCACAGTTCCAACTTTCCTGACTTATAAATTTTGTTCACCTAATGAGATTTTTTGCATATGTTTATATTCAAAAACATAAGCCCAACGTAACAACCTCACCAACCGGTGAGTTTCCATTAAGCTAAAAAAAAAGTTTCCAAATTTGTATTATATTCTAATACTATGTTTCATGTTCGACTGCAAATAAATGCACCCCTTCCTCATTTCGTAATGGGAAAGTTAACCCTGAGTTCAGTTCATCTAGGAAGAAATGAGATGAGAAGAATGGTGCCATATTCAGCATTAATGCCAGGCTATGCTCTGCGTAACGTTGCACCAGTTTCAAAATTCCGAGTGTTTAGTTATGTTTCACTTCGTATTTTGTATTTTGTTTGTCGGTGGTGGTAGCTCCCGTGACATGTCGGTGCGGTATGTCTATCGCATTTTTGAAATATGTAGCGGAACACATAACAAATGGCTTTGGTCTCATCTTTCAAGTCGCTCATTATCCTCACCCGGCTGACGAGAAAATGTGTCGCAGTCACGTGTCTAATTACCCAAATTAATTAATGTTTGAAACGCGGAGAGTAATATGCTATCCCTTTTACTTGTTGTGTTGTTGTTGATAATCATTCTCCACAGAAAACTTTAAAGGATATAATCGTCAATATTTTGATGATGTATTAGCTACCCCTACCACCACCACCCAACCGTATTGTACTCTGGCTGTAAATAGAGTATGATAAAATATTCTAGCATATACCAAAAATTAATGTTGTGGTGGTTCTGGTTGATGGTATTCCAGTATGGTTGAGCTATTAATATGCTTAAAATGATTAGGAGAAACATATAGCGTCTAGCGTCTGCTGTGTGGAATTTAAACGGAAGGATATACCCTCATTCTCATCTTGGCAGTATTGGTAGCATTTTGAAAAAATGAAACTTGAAACAATATCAACAGCAGTAGTGATATGAAATGACTATGAGGTTTCAGTCATTTTATATGTGTGTGTGCCACAAAACAAGAGAGACAGAAAAGTCAAGGGAATTTGACACAAGTTGCGTTTTGGATATTACATGAATTTGTGTAAACATATGTCTCCGGTTCCCTTCTTGTTTTGTTTTTGGATACAACAGAGCAGATCAGGGTATATAATTTGAAACTATGTGTGGAAGCCTTTGATATTTTGTACTGGTTTTGCTAATATGATGATGTTGCTGTTTGCTAAAGAGCCTTAATGTGTTCTGTATTTAAATCTATTTGTCGAACATGTCCATCTGGTTTCACTCATGTTTGGTTTAAAGCGTATTGGATTTCAATTTAGTTGGGTTCATTCCTACGGACTCAACGGCAGCATGCTGCCTTTATCTTGGCGTAATGTTATTACGGTGGTAGTTGTGGTATAATACATAATACATTACTCCACTTTTTCACGCTGTTTCCAACACACAAGGAAACGACTTTTGATATGGTATGATGCTGAGCATAGGATGATGTGGAAGAAGCAGACGGACGAATGTCAAGAGAGTGGCAGTAATATGGCATCAATTGTGGTTTAAGGCACCACGTTTTTCAACGGAGTGGAGTGAAATCTATATGACACACTTCGAGCTTTTCAGGTTTTATCAGACACTCGGGCAACTGATCCGTGATGTGTCTGAGATGCTAAAATTTTATGTCTTACGTATGTACTGTACTGACTGGCTACATCTCAATAGACCTATTTATTTTATGCTATAGTCTTACTTACAGAAAATGATAATGTTGTTGGGCTCTACTAATCTATATTGCATTACCGCATTAAACCATTATACTATTACATAACATGAATGAATCACGATTATGATTACGCTGAAATTGCTTCTCATAATATCCATAAAGCTTCGATTCGAACACTCTTACCTTCCATTTTGAGGTCCTACGTTGCCATGCTCAAAGGAGCTCGATGCTGTCAAATCGGCGTCTGGAATGTCTCCTGATTCCATTCCTAATGGACTTGTGCAAAGTGCTGTCAGAGAATAAAAATAAGACCATTATACACACATGTTTGATATTAATGGACAACAAATATAGTCTCTACTTGTGGCATTTATCATGTTATGGTGCCACAAGTAGAGCAGGCTAATGTTTCTATTTCGCATGTATAAATTCTGTTAAAGTATAAAAACATGCGATTGACTGACACACTCCCAGTTTCCTTTTTAAAATGATCGTGCGTATCAATTGTGTGCAGATATCGACACTCACAGTGTAGCGGATAAGGATAAGGAAACGCAACAAGCCAAGTATTTGTTTTAAATAGCACAGTAATAGTTTTAGCCTTTTAACCACAAAAACATAGATCAACTCCCCATCGGATATTAATGAGAGTCACTTACAAGTGTCAAGTGCTCCAACATTCTCCACAAGGCAGATGCAGAAGAGAAGTATAGTATACAAAGAGTACATCATTGTCAGTGGAATCCAGCTGAATTTGGAGGTCAAGCAACTTGATCTCCGTTGGCTCTGTTGGAGTAGTACACTCTTGTTTCCTGTCCGGATTAGTTTACATGATCGATTGCCCGTACCTTCTTCCTTCTTGGAACGAGCCATCGTACAGTTTTAACACTCCCAAAAGAAGAGTGTGTATTTGAATAAAACTAGACACACTTTACTATCCTCCGTTTTTATGGTTTACTGATTATATAACTTGGGTTTGATAACGCAGTCGTCGACCTGTTTTTCAGATAACTTTTGCTTCTTCAATCCCACAATAACATTTCCAGCAGCGTCGTTTTCTTTTACAAATACATTGTTATTTCAGGGATTAAATACTTCCTTCTTGGTCGTCTCTTTTGAAGCAATTTTCGTGATTCTTCTTCGTCTTCTTCCGACGGCGACTTTACCTTATCGATTTAGACGACGAGAGAAATGACGGCTTGAATGAAGATACGGTAGCATTGAAGAGTCTGCAAACAGAGAGAAAAGAGAACCCTGTAAATCTTTTCGGGTTTTGTTACAAGCATAATAATACAATTGATCTATCATGCATGCCTTTCTTGTCTTGTCATGTTAATTTTGACTATTTTAGAGTTCCTTTTGCCGAAGGGTATGCGATACGAAGAATGTAATATGCACTTGTGGTATGGCGTTCTTCCAAAATGACTTCTCACACTGTACAATGCCTTTGCTTATTTGCCTACTAGCTACTCTACTAAAGCATTAAAAATATGCGTGTGGTATGAATTGTTTGTTCATCATTCTCGCAGTCTGTTTTTCGTGATCGTGATTTTCAAATGTAGCTATCTAGTATAATGATAATGGAAAAGCTTTTCACAGTGAATTAGAATTAAAAGTACACGAGCAAAAAGAAGAGAGCTTGGCTGGATGACGATGAGAAGATGGAACGATGAATGTGCACTTGTTCTGCTAACACAAGTGGCATAACAATGATTAATTAACCAAACTTGTTCGCACTTCATATGGGTATATGTCTTACGCGGCTTCATTAAATAGAACTGACAAACAAACGACAAGATTGAAGATGGAATATTATACAAAACTTACGCATCAAGATTAATAAGAAGTGATAACTCTCTGCTTTTGCAAAGGAATGTACAATTCTCTCTTTTAAACGATACACTTGTGTTTTGTCTTTTTAGTTTTGGTCTATTCAATTATGTGATATGCAGTTCTATTGATACCGTACTTCAGTGTACTTCATCATTAGACAGCCACTTGATTTTACAATTAATGGATGATAATAATACAAACAATCAACTTTTTACAAATCATGGTCGCTACTGCAAAATAATCTTATGGTACACATTACAGTGCATGATTATACTTGAAACTGACTTCATTAAATTCTATTCAAAAAGTCTGCCTTAGAAAAAGTTTTATTATTTAATGCTTGTGGCTTCCGTAACAGTTGATTGGAGTACGAAATAAGATTTGTTCATTTTTTGCTATAATATTTAGCTGTGTTTTTTTATGAAAAATTTGTCTCGTCAAGGATCATCGTCCTTTGGGAGAAAGTAAATTCGTAAATATTTTCTATTTTTAATCTTTGAAGTACAAGTACAGTATCATGAAGTAGTGTAAAGGAAGTATTTGAATCAATAAGATTTTACGCTCAAAACTGAATTCGTGTAAATAGACAGATAAGAATAGTAAACGAAAAACTTTGTTATCATGTAAATCTTCTCTTAATAAAATGAAACAAACCTCTCAACAACAATGAAAAGTACCCCATCTCGGACAAAATGGTCTGAAATATATATAACACGCAGACATTTTGAATTTCAATTGTGTTAAGGAAGGTGATGATATGGAATAAAACTACTGTTTTCCTCATCCTGAATCTTCTCACTTCAATTTCCCTGCGTGAATGCATGCATGCATACGTAAGTAAGCATATTTAGTATCTTTTACTTTTGTATTCATGCATACAAAAAGCGAGTGGATTTATCAATAAAACCAATCTTGAGTGCGTATAAAAATAATGATGATACTTGTGTTTGGTTATATAAAAGAAGGGTCATTAATCTTCGTACAGTGTCAGTTTCCTTATTTTCTTCGATCAAAAACTTTGAAATTGGATGTCTTCACACTCTGTACAAAAACACCAGCCATGTTATTTAGTATATTAGTTTGATGTAAGTACACACAATGTTTTCTTGTTGAGGGTGAGTGAAATTGTAAGGAAAAGGGAAAAAGTACCACATTACACTTGCACTAGACTCTTTTTACCATTCAGAAACAGGAAACTAGATTCTTCCACTTGGATCATCATTTCTAATTCAGTAAATGTAAGCAAAAGAGTGCATCCTACACTTCTTCTTCCCTTTCAATTCACAACCAGAGGCAATATCAACAACCATACCAGAAGCTCATCTTCATATCCTTTTTGTATACTGAAGAAGCATCCCCAACTCCCTCTTAATCAAACCTCTTACACTTCCATGATTTTTTAAAATTGTATACTAAAAATAAGAGGATGAATTTTACTCTTCCTTTACAATTTATCTACTTTACATTGTTACATCTTACAATTATTACTTTTAAATGCTCAAGGGTGGCTTTCTATTACCGATTGGAATTTCGAATTGTTTACATCACTGTTTCTTACCCTCATGCATCGAGAGATTGGTTGACTATAAACATTATATGCTCAATGCTCAATACTCATGTATACTCAATAGTTTTACGATTTAGCTTACAGTAATTTTCGATTCAGCTTTGCATTAAAATTCCAATTGTACTTAATTTAGGTACGTTTTTACGTTGCATGTTGCCTCAAGTAAAGTACAGTTAAACCAAATTCGTGCAATCAAAAATATTTGTCTCTTGTCTCCTTATATAGATTCCTTTTCATTACATTATTAGATACTCGATGAGAGTATCTATTGTTTTTGGTGTGGTTGACTGTATCCCGTCCGTCCGGCCGTCTGGCCGT
>JAQFXM010005727.1:0-14421 GCA_034693345.1 Entomobrya multifasciata | reverse complement strand
ATCATGAACAATACGGAATGTTGGAATCGGCATCAAGACAAACTTCCATCTCTTTGTTAACATTCAACCCCATCCAGTTGACATGAACATGCATAGCTGTTGTGGTGATACACCTACCTTGGCCCAAAGCAAAGACCATTAAAAAATCGACGTCTAATCTTGAACTTTAAGTGACACCCCGACAGATATGGTTTGATCTTTGTATGCTATATTTCTAATATAAAAATCTGATGAACAAAAGATGTTATTTAAAGAGTTGCCTAATCACTTTGCAAAGAATAAAATGCAATGAAAAATTACCCATTCCCAGTGACTTAAGTAAAAGTCTGAATAAGTTCTATGAATGGTAGATAAATATAAATCATGGGTACTAACTACAGACCGATACGATATTTTTAATTGAATAAACAAAATTCTTTAAACATAGACTGGGTGGTAAATAAGATAAAAGTTGACTGGTGGGGGTGGGGACTGGAGAGTTTGCGACGAAAATATGTCTACGCACCAGTGCACGCGAAAAGTTCTATGTAATTTGTAGCCAATAATGTAGTATGTAGTATCAATCAAAACGGTGGACAACTGAAAGACGTTGAGATAATATATGCATCAAACTAAACTATCGCTTCAAAATGTTGTCAAATAAGTTACTTTCAATACTTGTGTAATATTGATCTATGACCAGTGACCACTGCATTTTTCTGATGTTTTATGTGAAAATATGAAATGAAAAACATGCGGTTAAAAAATGGCCTTCCAGGGAATCGTTGCGACATTAATCAGAATTAGTAAATGGAATTCTGATACTAAATGGCAACGTACGATCTTTAGATGTATTCATTAAAATAATTTAAATGCCAACTAATATGAATAGTATTTTTTAAATCATTTAAAAGCTTGCCATGCAGTTAGTTATAAATAATTTTTGCTGATAGGATGTACATCATGCGGGTAAGCCAAGCCTACGTCAACGATAGATTTCAGATAGAAATATGTGACCATAATAAGGCGTTTCATTGAATCTGATTAGTGGTGGTGGTGGGGTGGGCTGCAACTAATACAACTTCATATTATCAGAATATTGATAAGATGCTCAAACGTCAAATGCTTGATCAAACGCTCTAAAACGTAGTGCCTCTGAAACGGAAAAACTGCTTTCCGATATTTGGAGTTTGGACTCCAGCAAGCCTTTCTATTTGTGTTTCATGTCATATTTTCAATGCGTTTAACTAGAACATAATACCACGAAAAGAATGATAATATTATATCATCATCAGATCAGATAAAAAAGTACGAAACAAGCCCATCCAAAATATAAAAGTGGACATCGTGTAAAGTAAAAAATTCAAACCTATTACATATTAACGTACTTTTCATATTTAATGTATTTGATGTTGGGTTTGGGTACATTGTATGAAAAACATAGGTCAAACAGCCAATCACAATGCAAACAACATTACGCTTGACACTTTTGGCATGAAGAAACTACAAGCATTCACTGGACAATGGACTTGCCCCAACACCAACAAATTAAACACTGGCCTTGTAAAGATGAAAGATAACAAACGGCGTGTGCACACATAATTGTTACATAATGTATAATATGTCATATCCATGTTCTGTACTCAGACAGGCGAGATCCACAAAACTTTTTTCAAAATCCGAATGGACAGCAAGCTAATAACTCTCTTGGACTTTGTTCCTTTTGACTTTGGTTCAGAAAGTTTCATTACAGCATATATTTTCATATGATCACTTCCATAACATGTAGTAAAAATACTTGTGTAAAACTTTTGTTTGTAGTAAAGAGATCCCACAAAAATAACGCGTTTAACATATGTATGCACATGCATGCGTTTTCAATCCATTACGTAATCCTGTTCTTGTTCCCATTCAACTATTCAAGGTCACTAGAAGACACATACTCTCCTGCCTGTCACGCAATCACGGGACGGTATGTATGAATTCCATACTCTCCTGGACCTGAAAGAACCATGAATATTGCGTGCTCACTTAATCTGCTTTAAAACATTTATAATCATTACATTCAGCTGCAAGTTCGTTAACATTCTTTGTGTCCTCAGATCAGACAAACTATCATCATCTACCTGTACACCGTACACTACAACTAAAACTATTTGAACTTGACTTGTTCTAGGGTCAACTAAAGGACAATTGCAATTCTTGCTAAGAACCACATATACTAGAATTTTATTCAGCAGAATCATGGCATCCAACGGGTAAGAAGTGACTATAAATTAACAAACTTTGTAGCTAATTTAGTTAGAAGCAAAACATTTTTTAAATGTTTGGTGATGACCTACTGGAAAATGAAAATGTTCACATCTCTGTAAACTATAAGGTATTTCTCATTAGTGAAGATCTTAGGTGCTACGTTTAGACGTGGTATTGGAAAGGTCCACTCTCTAATGATGCATATAACTTGGAATCCCACTGGCATATGGCAATAGCGAAAACAATATGTTGATCAATGATAGAGGTCAAAGCTCATTGATGCAGCCAATATTTTTAGAAAAAATATTAGTACCCGATTCATGTCATTGATTCGACCATTCACATATAACGTGCATGGAGAAAAACATGAAAAAAATAAGCAAAATGTCTGAAAGTCATAATTTGGAATATTTAGTAATTTTTTTTAAATGAATTAGACTAGACCATTTAACATTAAGTAAAAAATATACTAGAAACAGTGTAGGATTTTCCGCTGGTTAAGTTTGTATAATCAGCACTTTATTTAAAATGCCGTTTGCAGCGCCCCAAATTATGATGACTACCCATTCCTGAGACACTGCGATACCGAGACTTCAGACCCGATTCCTGGAACACTTAAAGGTAAAAAGCTGTTAACTTTGCGTAGATAGTGAAAGCATACAGACAGATAAATATTGTGTGTACAGCTTGTGAAAAACTGCATGTTTAATATTTCATACAACAAAGGAACTATTCCATCATGGCTGCAGGGAGAGCTTGTTCGGGTTGGTCCCGGAATACGAAAAGTGGGAAACGATCAGTATTCCCATCTCTTTGATGGGCTGGCAGTTCTCCATAAATTTTCCGTAAAAGATGGAAAGGTAAATCTAATGCAAATATTTATGCAAAGTAGATTGCTATGATAATGATAAATATAATGGCAAAATGGAGAATGTGAACTGGACCATTACTAAATTTAATGGAAAGCATTTGGCGTGGCGTATGGCGTATGCTATTATATGTATTTTTTATCTTGCATTTCATTTTGCAGGCGACGTACCAAAACCGTGCCTTGAGAAGTGATGCTTACAAGAAAAACATGGAAGCCAACAGAATAGTCGTCAATGAGTTTGGAACACGTGCTCATCCAGATCCTTGCCAAGGATTATTTGGCAGGTATATTGGTATTGCTTACAGAATGCATGGCATATTCATTGCATACCTAACTAAGGGCAATAAATTATAAAGTCACCTTCATTTATAAATAGGTTTAAAGCTGAATTCAAGGCCATGTTTCAGGGCACTGAAAAAGAAATTACAGATAATTGTTGCGTTAACGTTGGATATTACGGAGACCAGTTGTATGCCATGACGGAAACTAATTTTGTGCGAAGAGTTGATCCAGCTAACCTGGATGTTATAGGAGAGAAAACAAATTTACACGACTATGTCGCTATAAACTCTGCTACAGCTCATCCACACGTTTTGGAGGATGGAACGGTGATCAATGTTGGCAACAACTACAGACATGCTGGAGGGCCACACTATTGCTTTATCAAAGTTCCTCCGTCATACAATTCGGAACGTTAGTATTGTTTAGAACTGTTGTTGCGTAAAGGTCTTTAGTTTTGTTATTCTAATTAGACGACTCGCACACTCTTTTGTTTCCAGAAACCTCGTTTGCAAATGCCAAATTGATTGCTGAAATCCCATCACGGTGGAAGATTCATTGTGCGTATTTTCATAGCTTTGGTATTACCAACACTGGCAAATTGATTTTTGTTGAGTTTCCCTTTTGTCTGAATTTGATGGGAATGGCAGCGAGTGGATTCATGAGTCGATCGTATTGTGACTGGATGACTTGGTATCCCAAAGAAAAGGTTAAAATTCTAGCATACAATTTTCTACCCTGAAGAATCGTAATTGGTTAGATTGAGAGAACTCATTCAAAATGGTAATTATTTCAAAAACAGACGAGATTCTATGTAATTAACATGGAGGATGGGAAACTGCACCCGGTGACTTATGAAACTGACCGGTTATTTTTGTTTCATCACATAAATGCTTACGAGGAGGATGGTGAAATAGTTGTTGATGTTGCTGGATACGATGATGCAGAAGTATGGCTACAAATATGTATTTATATTACATACATAATTTTCAAATTTTCAAACCAAAGTAAACCGAAAAAAGTAATGTATGTATATTTTCATGATTTGTATCCAGTGGCTTCATCATATTACCGTTGAAGATTCAAGAAAACCAGCAAAAATTAATGCATCAGCCCGTCGTTATGTTTTACCTTTAAACACTGATGTAAGATTACTAGATTACTATATTCAAATTATATGTTAATGCGATCCAGTTGATCTACAGACTACAGACTCAAGTTGTTGTCCAAAATGAATTTAATTTTTATACTTTAGTCGGCAAAATCTGGAGAAAACTTGGTGAAAAGCGCAACCACTGCAACTGCAGCTCTGCGCACTGAGAAATCAAACATTGTTGACCTTGTCCCTCAGCATTTGACTGAAAATGACATGGAACTGCCCCGTATAAATTACAAGTATAACGGGAAGGATTACCAATATTTCTACGGCTTGCAACCATCAAAGCCCACTGGAAATTATGAATTTGGAATGAACGTTGTAAGTTTAAATTACACAACTTGGACATTTGCTGTTTGATACAGTTTTGGAAATGTTTTAGCAAATTATGCATGCTGTTTTCATTTTGTTCCAGATTTCAAAGGTGAATGTTAAAACAGGAGAGAAAAGAAGCTGGACTTTAGATGAAAATTGCATGTTATCCGAGCCAATCTTTGTACCAGACCCAACGAAACCAAATGGTGAAGAGGATGATGGCGTCATTTTAGCTGCAGTGCTGCCAAATGACAGCCCAAAGTCAATATCTTTGTTGATTTTAAATGCAAGTGATATGACAGAAATCGGAAGGACAAACTTTTCGGCTCTGGGAGGTGTACCAGGTACCTTCCACGGAGAGTGGGCACAGGCCGGCGAGAAAGTTCATACCTATTGAAATTTAACCATTTGCGAAAGTGCCAATTTAATTGTAAAATGAAAATAAAATGTTTTGCCTCCAAATTTTAATACAATGACAAAAAAAGTCTCTTGGCTTTATTCATCATATTACATTACAATATTGCAGCAGTCAACATTTCAATGGTTCTTGGATCTATTTGATTTACATTCAAATAATAATACAGAGTAATATCAAAATGGCTGAATTATATAATATTAAATACAGTGATGATAAGGTATTTAATTACAATTACAATGTTGCTGACACCATTAAAAACGTGCGTAAACAGAGATACCCCTCTTGAATGAAGCACTATAGAGCTAGAGTAACTTATAGAGCGAAGTTACTAGCCTTACACGGTTATTAATCATCTTTCCAAAAATAGCCGCTTTAAAGTAAGTACTAAGTACAGCAACACTCATTTACCAGTGGTTGGCAAATGATCAAGTTTAATTACACCGGCAGTAAATTAACCATCATTTAACTAATTGTAAGATAGCATGACATAAACTTCAAACTCAATTAAAAGGCCATGAACAGGCTCATGTTGCCTGCAAATTAAACACCACACAATTTCTGGGCAAAGGCAAAATACACACTGAAAAAAAACTACCACTTTTATAATTTGTCATGTTGTTAACTCTGTCATTTACCATTCCATTCTTTATTATTTTTTTATAATTTTACTGTCAAACTAATCTTAACAAAAGTATTATTTTAAAGCGTCAGAGGTATCTAAACCTACTTAAATAATTGTTATAAGGCATCGGTAACAAAATTGGCTATGCTATATGTATCAGAACATCTACAGGATAAAATAGGAATATTTACGATTAATATATGATGTATAGTAATTCTTCAGTAGTAAAAAATAAAATACATTCATATACACGCAATTAATTACACCTAAAACCATCTATTGTTGTTCCCTCTTTACCCTAATTTTTATAGTACAAACATACTACACTAACTACAAGTACATCAAAGAGTATAATTACAGTTCAGCCTTGAATTATATTTTCATAGTACATTCAACAAAAAGTCTGTCCCAAATATTATTGCAAAAACAGTTCTTATTTAAAACCAGCGTATTTGACAACAGAGTGGACACATACATACTATAAAATGTATACATATATTTTTTTTCTTTTGGATTGGGTATTTTTTAAGGTACGTAAAAATATTATATTACAAGTAGGGCTTAGTTTTTTTAAACGTAACTATTAAAATTAAAACAAAACGTAAGACGAGGGGAATGACTTCCTCATACTCTTATCCGGGAAGAAACTACCGTGAATACATTGGGGAATAGGAGCATTGCACATGGCCCGACCAATCTCTTTCATGGTTTTTGCATCAATAAAAAGTAAAAAGTCTTTTCCAGCATCACGAGCATCAGAAACGGCAGAGAGGATCACACCGTCATCTTCATCCTTTGCGTCAGGTAATGGAATGAACTCTGGCTCACCAGGGAATAAGTAGTCGTACTCTCTCCAGACGATGGTCTCGCCAGTTTCCAGATCAAACTTGGAAACCTATGTTTTAGTATGATTGTCCAACAAGAAAAAAAAGTTTAGTTTGGAGATTCGTTGACTTGCAAAGTTGATCAAGTATTTTTTCGTTATTATAAGAAGAGCACTTAAACTGAGGAATAATTCATATGAAAAAAACTTACGGAATTTTCATGGAATCCTTTTCTAAATGTTCCAGTTCCATAAATATAACGATGTTTTTTGTGTCGCTTGAGTGGTGTTACTGTAGGTCCTTCCAAACCTGGCTCGCCCAATCGCTCTGCACTCATTATAATCGTGTCGCTCTCTCTTTTGGCAGTGGCTGTAGTGTAAGGCAGATGGACCAGGTTTTCCCCTTTGGAGAATTCCTAAAAAACACATAAGATAATGAAAATTGATGAATGTGCAAAAACTTGTGTGTAGGTGTAGTAAAAGCAAATATCACATAATGCAAAAGTTTTTTCTTTCATTATTTAATTAGTTCTGCCATTATCATTTATATTTTAGTGTACCTTAACATTCTTAGTGGCTCCAAGAGGAAGTGCAAAACGAATAATTTGAGAAGGATCACCATCAAACATTCCGTTACGGATAAACGACATATTCATGAGATCAAGAACTCTTTCATCTGGATACGCGTCAATGTCCATCACAATGTGATCATCATCTTCATATGCATTAGCGTAATGAAAGAAAAAGAAGGGTTTATCTGCGTAATACTTTGTTTTGTGAACTTCTCCCGTTCGTTTGTCAATCACGAAAAATCGATTCTGTAAGGAAGAGTGTTAATAAACTTATTATTATCATAAACTTGTTTGACAGCGAAGCGACATCAACAAAAAATGATTACACTGCAAATAGTTCTGAAGAAGGAATTATTACGAAATGGATCATTGCCGAGTTGATGTTGCATTGCATATACATATAGCAAATATAGTAAAAGGATAATCAAGCAAAATAAAAAAATTGCCAAACTAAAAATGAATAGAGATATGCAAGTAAACAAACCTTTTCAGAAGGACACCATTCCATTACATCCCTAATAGCTTTGCCTTTCATTTTTGAGTCAGCAAGCTTGACCACATTCATCAGTAAAGGTTGTTCAATCAACACAATGTAGTTTTCCGTCATGGCAAATGTATGGTAATAGCTACAGCAGGTTGCCCAGGATGGATAAATTGACGCCAACACGTTAGCCTTTTTTAATGCTGAATAAGGATACAAAAACATTTTAAACATTAGTTTATTATAAGGTTTGATATTGATAAAACAATGAAAAATCAGGACATGATCATGAAAACCAGACTATGCAAGGTGACGATGAAGCCATACTATTTTTAAGTCTACTTTGATGATAAATCCCTGAATTTTCATTCAACTTCCGTGACCAGAAATAAAGCCAATGAACTTTAACTCACCATCTTTCACGTTACCACTTCCTACTGGGGGTATTTTGATGATTTGGTATTTGCAGCCGGTAGTGAAGCCTGTGAAATTATTTTAACGAAGAAAATCATTACAAAATTAAATTAGAATATTTCATCCCAAAATTGCTCAACGTAAATAGGTAAGGAATATAAATATTCATTCAACCCATGAACACATCCATATCTCAACACCTCATACACCACACAAAACGACAGACATTCTTGAGGGTGGCTATTGAAAACTAGTAAAATTAACTTGTATTACTTGTTCCGACAATGTACAGGTCTCCTTTACTATCCCTCTGAGGATGAGCACATGCCATGTGGACTCCAAAATATTTGTACAAGTCGACCTGTGAGAAAGAAAATAAATATAGAACTTTAAACCAAATATAGATTAATACTTTGTTCACACATCATTTTTCAAAGAATGGAAACAACTAGCCTGTAGCCTGAAAATAAAAGTATCATGTCATGTCATGTTTATCATTCCAAATTTCAATTCTGGCAACAAATATTATTACTGCACACGCATGAAAGAACATTCAATTTCCATCAGGCCTGGATAGCATCCCTTCGATTTGGCTAGTTCAGTTTCACAACTTACTGTTAAGCCTTTTGCCAACAATCATTTCTCATCCCAAAATAGAAAAAAGATTACCTTATCTGATGTTGCCAAATCGGCTTTCTTGATGGTATGAATATGGCAGGACTCTGATGAGGCAAAAATTTCCCCTTCGATGCAATACAGATTAATGGGGTCGTTGTCGGTGATTCCACTAGAACTCTGAAAAGACATAAAATCAATCATAAGCTTATGTAATGATCATTATCGATACATTGCTAAACACGACCAACGTAATACCACCACAAACAAAAGTATACATTTTAAAATAATCAATAGCAAGACACACTGTGAAAAAATAAATAGGCCCTTCATTGCATTGATAGCTATTAACCGTCGGTATTAAAAATGTGTCACGTCATTATATTCATAGATGTTATGCAATTTATAAATATTTTCAAAATCAGTATTAGGTGAGATTACTTCATTCTTTGGTCACGTAGACGTAATGCATTCAAGTGTCAGGTAATCGTTAAAATCTTATAAAAGTGCATAGAAGGCTGAAGAAAATGCATATAAAAATTAAATTGAATGTCTCTTTAAACTTTAAACAAATCACATCAATGTCTATAAATAGTATCAACATCGCATCTCATCAGTATCCTCTCATTCGCCATGTCACTGGGTAGAAATAAATGATAATACTACATAATTTGTACACGCAATAATTTAAATCCTGTCATTGCAAGATGACTTGGGGTGAAACTGGCCGTTGTTTTTGTTATTGACGCTTTTGAATAGTAAATCAGTAAACTCAACGGCACGTTGTCACATTTAAAAAGGGAATTCGAATTACACAATGTCCAACATCAAGACTACTGCTGTGATAAAAAAGAAGCTGAATACTTTACAGGTATCGCTATCCAATTGTTATTCACGATTAGGTAAAGGTGTTATTTATCATCATGTGACAAAGCTAATAAAATCATTTTTGTGAAGCGTTGTGGTTATCTAAAAATAAGGCGCCGCAATAGAAAAAAAACATACACAGCCTAAAGTAGTATTTTGAATGTGAAATTGATTTTTTGCAATAATTTAAATACGGAATTATACAATGAAGCGTAGATTGCATAAGCAATCTTGTGAAATTGCGAACTGCAATTTAATCACTCAATGAATAGACTGCTCACTTCAATACATCAACGCAATGAATCTATTGATTTAAATTTTAAATGTAATTAAAATGTCAGTTTGAAATATATTAAGCCAACTACAAAAATGGTAGCCTTTTGTAGTCATAAATTTGAAAGAGTATTACAGTAGCACTTCATTAACTTCTGGATACGCACAACGAATACATTTTCTCTCATGCGTAAATTAAAAACATTAGTCATGCTATGTCAGACATACGCACAAAAAAGTGATTACAAGTAGTGCATAATGGACCCAAACTCTACTATAACATTTTACTAATTTTAACTGTGTCATGTCTTGCTTCTTCATAATAATAGGTGTCTTGTTTCATGTATATATTTAACTGCAAAATGATAACATTGATTACATCAAACGACGCCTTTCAGAGCTCTAAATTTTGTCTGTTTACCATCTAATGATTGCATGTTTCATTGACAAAGCGGTAACTTGCTATCCTTAAAAATTATATCAAAAGCTACAGCAAGTACGGAAATAAATCAATTCTACGAATAAAATGTCATCGTTATCATTATAATGTTTTATACACTTACAAAAGCGTTCATAACGCGAGAAAGGAAACTTTTGGATGATTCTAGATTCCCCTTTGTTGCAAATTCTGGGTACACTGGTCGTTTTGCCTGAATAGCTTTCTTATACGCGTCTGACTGAATGAATTTCTTGCTATACTGGACCTAAAATGAAAGAACAATTAAAAATATAAACACATACATTTTGTACAATAAATCGGATGAAAAAAAATTGCAACAAATAAATTTTCAAACAAACTTACTAGACCATTACGAATATCAAATTTAGTTAAGATAGCATATCCATCAATAAAGTTGGTCATGGTTGTGTCTCCAATGTCAAACTTTCCAGGTCCAACTCGAATGTAGGATCCACTGATCCAGTTGGGAACACTGCCTGTAAAATAGTAAAACATAAATACTTCATTAAAATAACTGCTCAAAACTCATCGTGCAAATTCGTTTTTAAAAGCTCATAATTAAGTGTCAAATAAATGAAATTCTCAGAACGGCCATTCCTAATAGTATTTTAATTTGGAGACATAACACAGAAAGTATGAAAAATTACATCATCATTTAAATTCGTGATAATAGGGATTAAATGAACGTTCTCAGTGATCTGCTCACATGCGTAAAAATGCCTTTACTCATGTGTAAAAATCGTGATGGTGGTGGAAGGAAGTTAGTCATCGACATCGCCACACAAATTATTTGCCTGTCTAAAATACTGTCGTGACCTACTAACCTTTACAACAGCAGAACAGACACAAGGAAAGATCTTCGCTGCTGGCGGTGGTGAGATAATAGTTGGTTTTGGTAGTACATCCCTTTTCTCAATTCAATGTTCAATGCCTATTTGTTACACTACACTGACATGTCATCTATTGTTGTGGCTTTGAGACCACTGACTCGCATAAATTTCCCTGATGCGTCGCAAGTTCCTTTTTATCGTATTTAATCATTGGCTATCGATTAGACCCTTTTTCATAATTTGTTTGTAGACAAGTGTTCTGCTAAATCGACTATATCACTATAAACCAAATACGCATACGCACATGTGTACGATTCTATATTTTCTATACCAGCTAATTTTTGAACTATAACATGTTCCCTACGTAAAACAAATTCGTTAAAGCCCAGTACGTGATGTCTACCACCTACCTCTGAAATTTTCAGTACGTCTTCAGTTACGAATTAGGTTCAAGATCAATGTAGTCCCTTTCGATGGCATACATCTAACTCCAATAGTCAACAGTGCTTTTATAATATGAGTAAAGTCAAATTTTAAGATGAATTAGTACACATATCTCAGCTACGCACATTACACACAACAATGCGTACATTGGTAGAAAAATATAACGTTTGAGCATCGCGAGTAAAATAATTTTACACGCTTTGATGTTTACACGAATGTGAAATAAGAAATATCCCAACAATTAGCAGCAGACGCATAATGTCCTGACCAACTACTCTTCATAGCTTACATAGCAAAATATGCACAGATAAGAATACTAACTCTCCACCTGTGCTACCACTGAAAGAATTGTATGATCATCATGCTTAAAAATATAACTGAACTACTGTTGGGCATTGTGGTAGTATTCGTAGTGGCCAGTACGTTAAAAGAATGAATTAATGAATTTTGAAGATTAAGGTCCAAAAATGACATAAAATGCTTACAAATGGACAACAACGCATAATCACCATCATCATCAGTACTCCACCAAACACCAATATCAACATTTTGTTTTGTACATTTGCTTTAAGCTTTTAAAACACTAAAAGCGCATTTCAAAAAAAATATTTAATTATGTATATTCTGAAGTTTTTGTTCAAATTATAATTATTAAAGTTATGGATTGTGGATGGGTAATAATGATGATGAGCTTTTCAACTAATTTAATATGCAACAATATGTACTTATGTAGGGGTAGAGCAGATAGTTAAGATAGAAAAAACTGAAGGCTATGTTCAATGCTGTGTCGTGTAATTTATAAAATTAACTTTTTGTTCGTATAAATTGAAAAAATGGTGTTAACAATTAAACGCATAAAAGAATTTTTCATTCATCAGATACATCTTTTAAATAGTTTGTGTTTACGTTTGACATTAAGCACGCACGCAGAGATTTATAATACTTTTAAAATTAGTTTTTATTAAAAATAATGTAAACCTTAACCTTTAACGATGTACTAACACTCAGATTTATAGCACACTGATGTTGATGCTATTCTTATGCATTTTAATTTTAACTGCCGGCTTCTGTACATTTTTAAACCTTGCTTTAACTCAGCTGCATTTCCTTTGTTTTTGAGCGTGTGTGTGTGGTTTCATTCAAACCGTTGTAACAAGTTGACAATTGATGAGCTATTTATTAAGAATTGTAATTGTTTTGATGACACAAGGAAATTGGAGATGATGACCGTACTTTGACAATCTTAAAACAATGTGCAGTAATTCGTTGATACTGGCCTCAATAATCATTACCAAAAAAATACCCATAATATTCAATTTTGAATATTTTAAACATTAATTGTTCGAAACACAATAGGGGTTGGGGGTTGGGGTTACTGCAATGTATTGCAATGGATGAATTGTAAAGAATTTAATTATGTTTTTGTTGTGTTCATGCTCTTTGAAATCAACTGATTCTCAATCAACAATAAAGGAAATCTTCACTCTTTTAAATATACAGTGGTCAGTTACGTTACGACGAGAGATTAAAGGACAAGTTTAGTGATTCTTTTATAGGCATTTATTTTTAAAGCAAATGATACTTGACATATTTGACAAGAGACCTTTGCCGAACTCTTGGTTAGGTACATGTTAGTTAATTTACTCACAACAATGACTACGTGACTAATTTTCGAAAACTTCACATTCAAAAACAAATGACTTATTACAACTTAGTGACGATACTAATGTTATTATGTCAGGTTCCTTGCATTTTTTTGAGCGTACAGTACAAATATTTCAAAATTGTTTTGCAGTAAGTTGGGCTAGACTCCTGTCGTGAATTTTTAAATTTACTGTTTTCGTATTTCTATTACTTAATGGCGATTAGCATATATCTTTTATAAGTGAAAAATCTAGAAATTATGATTATATAACGTCTTCATGAATGTATTGTTACATAGCATGAAATAAACGTAGGGGTAATAGTAACAAATAAGGCATAAAATTAATACGACACGTCATAACGATTGTTAACTTGTTACATTGTTACTTAATATATATCTGCAAAAATGAAGAGGCAAAAGATGGTTACGGTTACACATTGTATGCATATTTATTGTAGATCTGAGGAGTTGCAAACTTGCCCATGGATGCAATGTTGGAATTGAATTTCAATGAGGAAAAACAAAAGGGTAAAGGGTGCGTCATATTTCACGATCTTCGGCAAAAGGTGCAAGTTATCAAACATTAGGATTATCGATTGTAGTATACAGGTATATCTCAATCTCGATATCTGTAGCATTTTTTTGCACACTTCACTTTAGACAAGGTGCAGTTGTCAACTAACTTGAATGTTATTGAATGAGTATGAGTGAGCCCTTCTATTGTTTTGTTTTAACTCTTTTGCGATATCATCTATAAGCCGCTTCTAAATAAGGATTCAAATATAATAGGCAGTAATTACGAACAAATTAACTCTAATTGATTCAGTATTATTATTGACTCCATACGTTAAAATATTTACATCGAACGGCAAGAATTTTAATTTTTTTGATCTTGCCAGTTTGTGTTCGCTCAAGTTTTTAAAATAAATGGCTTCGACTATTTGAAGGACCTTTGGATTTTTTGTTTACTTCTTTCTTTATGAACCTTGTCAGCAACTGCTTCTGTTCCAACGGCAATGGGAAATACTGAACTTTGGACCGACCCCTGGATTGAACTCTGGACTTTCTTTGTTCAGTACAAAGAGTGAAAGGTTATCCAGGAAG
>JAQFXM010005726.1:0-14422 GCA_034693345.1 Entomobrya multifasciata | reverse complement strand
GGTGAACATTGGAATGTCTACGGAACCTTCTTTTACAGCTGAAATCTTTGTCACAAGTTGTACATTTGAATTTTTTTGAGAAGTGTGAACTTTTGAGTGATTATTAAACTCACGTTTCTTTACGAAAGTTTTATGGCAGACCTCGCAGTTAAACTTCTTTATATGTTTGTGATGAAACTCATGTTCCCGTAAATTATTCATGGTTGCAAACCCTTTGAGAAAAGTGCCGGATTCGTAAGATATCTTTTTGGACCGTAATGCTGTATCAATTTTATGTTTTCGCTCGTGTCTTTCCAACTGTGACTTTCGCCTGAATTCTTTTTCACAATGGCCGCATTTAAATGGTAATCCAGTATGAAGTACCATATGCGCATTAAGATGAGGTTTATGGGAAAATCCTTTTTTGCAGACTTTACACGAGAATGGTGTTTCCTGAGTGTGACATCTCATGTGAGTTTCCATAGCCTCAATGTTTCCAAATGAGTTGTTGCACAATTTACATACATGGGGTTTCTCCTCTATATGTGTAATATAATGCCGAAAGAGGAGTCCGTTGCTGGGAAATGTTTTGCTGCAAAAGATGCACTGATATACTCCAATGTGACAAATTATGTGTCTTCGTAAATGACCGCTTGAACTAAACGTACTTGCACAAATGTCACATTTAAATATTCTTGAAGTCATTTTGACGAGTTTGAGTTTGTAATTTTTTTAAACAAACTGTTGGAAAGGGAAAATTTAAGTTGAACGTTTAAATCGTATTGTTGAGACGTAAATATGTTTTTTTTTAAATTAGAGAAATAGACTAATATTGGAACTTTCACATAAATTATGGCATTCTGAATCTATTCAAAAGATTTTAAAATATTTTATTTTCTGCAAAAGCACTTGAAGTAAAAGTAGGAACTGAATTTTCCTTAGAAATAGTTTTCAGCCTATCGGGAACTTTTATATATTCAAACTGAAATGAAAAATGTCTTATACGTTGAGAACCATGAATGGATAAATCCAATCTCCACCTACAATGAACTAGTACTGGCGTATATATTTTCTCTAATGCTGCGTACGTGTTCTGCAGATAACCTCGGCAGTAAAAACTGCATACGTGGTTGCTAGCAAATGTTTCTTATTCCATTTGAAAGTTTGCTTTGGTTAGCACTATTATGATACAATCGAAGTAAATAGTTATTTATAAGTACCTGAAGCAGACATGGTCTCCATATTATAGCTACAAGTCACTATTTCACAAAATGCATACAAAAAGGCAAGAAATGTAATCATCAATATGTATTGTGCGAGTTAAAATTGGTATTTGGGCCCAATACGCAAAACTGTAATGTCTATGCAGCTTCTGATTTTTTTCGTATGAAATTTTTACACGCATTACACTGGTTGTTAGTTGAAGTTTCATATACTGAGAGGAAATCAGCTTTTCGTAGAAAATATTTTAACGAATAGATTGGTTTCCCCATAATGTAATTAGATAAAAAGATTTTAAAATGTTATTCCTCAGCGTAAATACGCGACCCAATAAAAAATTAGTTTCGATAGAATGTACATAACAGGTTGATATCTACAGATATTCATACACATAAATTGAACATAATGTTGCAAAAAGTTACATGGATAATACACATTTGTTTCTCGAGTAATGTACAATTTATTGAGGGGAGTAGTCAGAACTAACTTCTTTATGTATATTTCTAAGAAATAAGTTAATAAACCGTGGACAAATATATAAAATAGTAAAGGAACGAAGTATTAGATGACCATATATTGTAATTTATGCATAATCGTAGACACTCACAATGTATAACGTAAGTAAAGATTCCTTCAGGTAAAAGATGGCTTCCTTAGAGGGTGAAAATACTTGCGTATGGTCGCATTAAGTGGATAGGTGAAAGAAGAAATACCTGAGAAAGGTCCATATACCTTCGTTTAAATGAACAGAAAGTCAGTCTGCTATTGTTTATTCACGACAAAGTTTTAAATGTATATAAGTAGTATAGATAGTCTACGTGTTTCTTTGTAGTTGCATTCTATACGGAATCATGATTTGTATTACGCATACATACAGTACATAAAGTTTTAAAGCAATGGCTTAAGGATTGTTGCATATGTACCCACGTACGCATTTTTGTATTTGAAGTTAAACTGAATGTCATTTCATGTTGTACTCATCACGATTCAATATAGTGTCCACCGTATGCTGCTTACTTGTCTTATCCTTGCCTAAGCACCATATGTTGTGGCGCACACGACTGATTAAATTAATGTGCTGATGGAAGAGTTGATTTTCATCCAAGAAAGTTTTACCTGTCTTTATATGACAACAGCTCACCAACAAAATAAGTTTTTTAAACAAACTATTTCTGAGTTTAAAATTTAATGTGGTATTTAAAAAAGCTGTGTGCTCTATTTTATTTCATTAAAGTTATTTATTAAATTTTTGGAAGTTTTCTTACGTGTCTCAATTTTCCCAAATCACGATGGCTTCAAACAATTTCAAGTGTACACTTTGTGATAAAGTGTTACGTTCAAGCCGGACCTTACAGACACACCGAAATATACACAACAGTACACATTTATGCATTTTCTGCAACAAAGCTGCTTCAAATGCATCAAAACTCTTCCGCCACATTAGAACTCACATTAAAGAGAGACCATTTTCATGCGAGTTGTGTGACGATGAATTTTCACAAAGTTCTAGTCTAAAGACTCACATTAAAGCTCACTCAAATGCAAAGCATTTCTCATGCAACATTTGCAAAAAAAGCATTTTCTCAAAAGACTAATCTTAAGTCACATGAGTTGATACATACTGCTATCAAGAAATTAAAATGTGATCAATGTCAAAAACTATTCCTACGTAAACGTGATTTAGCAAGCCACATAAACACGCATGGAACAGAAACTCAGTTCCAATGTAATATATGTCAACGATTCCTGGCATCCCGTAGTGGGTTGAGAGCACACATCCTGGGACATACTGGCGAGAAGCCTCATCGCTGCGGCATTTGCAATAAATCATTTGCAATGAAAAATGATTTGCGAAGACACGAATATTCTCACAATGGAACTAAACTGTATTGCTGTCATGTATGCAGCAATACGTTTACAGCAAAAAGTAGTTTGAAACAGCATTTGATAATTCACAGTGGTTCACGCCCATTTAGGTGCGACCTTTGCCCTAAATCCTTTATTCAGCAAGGACACTTGAACATGAATACAAAAGGACTTCATCGTAAAATAAAGGATCAAGCATGCAATCTGTTTTGTAAGCATTTTGTGTCAAAAGGACAACTAGCTGTGCACATGAGAGTTCATACTGGAGAAAAACCATTTAAGTGTGACAAATGTCATGCTGATTTTTCACAGTCGAGTTCTTTGAAGAAACATGCTGTGAGTTTTCACAATGAGCTGTGATATGCTTCAATTGAATTTTGTTTTGAAGATGGACTACCTCTTTAAATGATAGCTACGATTTTGGTAAAAAATACGCACTCTGATTTTTTTAAAGTCAAATTGTTTCTTCGCTGCTTGACTGTTTAGTTGGCAAATGATTTTGTCAGTAAAAAATATTGCTAATCAAATTTTACATGCCTATTTGAAATATTTATTCATAAATGTTTAGTTGCGTTTACTGAGAAAATTGTCTAATAATTAATGTCGCATAAGTTTTTCGAACTTTCTATGTAAATAAGTTGTGCCTTTTAAACTACTCCTTATTATTTAAAATAAGTTTTATTTTTGAAAAGAAAGTCAAGTTTAATTGAGCAAAGCTAGATTCGAAATTCGTACATTTCTTCTCTGCTAATAGCATACACTTGTAAATGTTTGTATTTTGAAGCATTCTTTTTGTTTAAAACTTTATTGTTATGAATAAATAGGCTTTTATCGTATTTGTAGCTAAAAAGTCCCGTCCTTATTATCAATGTTTTACAAATCACTTTCGTGTTCAACTTAAAACATTATCTGGTTTCTGAAGAAATTTTATGCTAATAAATTTGGTCTATTTTCAAAATGAGTGCTTATAAAAAACATGTGAGAATAATTAACTTCACCAGATACCCAAACAGTTTTCCCGAAAATTATTGGACTGTGCTACTATTTGTATAGTTAGAAATGAAAATAACAAAATTTATCCTAGCAAAAAAAATTAAATTTGGTGATGTACTATTGATGGTAGTCCTTAATTTTAAAGCGTTTAAAAGTTATATTTGCTAACTGAGAGAAAGTGATGTTTTAATCCCCATCACATAGTTAAACAAGTGTGTAAAAATGAATAAAAACAATGAAGTTTAAAAAAAACCTCCTTAAATTTTCTTTGACGTTTATTTTACACGTAATATGTGTTTCATAAAAGCCTTTATAAATAAAACTTTTGTTTTTATACTGGACCTAAATAGATGTATTCAATTTACGACATATTATATGCGAAATAAATACATGTATCATAATTTTTTTACTTCATGTTCTTATTTAATATATTAAATTTTGATACCATGACAGTACCAGATAGAGTAAATTGTAGTCTAAAGCTTGTTTTTAATTAAAGACTATGGCCTCTGACATAAAATAAGACCGGAATCTTTCGTAAAGACTTGTGAATGCATTCGAAGACAAAATTTTAGTTAACGTTCTACTAATGCCCTTTAGCATTGCTGGCTCCTTGCAATCGACCATAGTTTTTTATCATGGTTGCCGTTTTAAGTTACCCTGTTAGTAAAATATTTATTTACAGAATTTGCTAACAGTAATTACAAAGCATTTCCATTAAAATTGCAGAACATTGACTATAAAGTCCGAAACGATCATATAATACATTGGTTTAAACTATATGTGTACAAAACTGTGTTCAAAGAATGAAATTACATAAAAAGTATCAACATTGTTTATGTAAAATGGGACATTCTCCAAATTAAATTGGTATTGGAGATAAAGAATGTTAACTCTTGCAAACAATTTGTCACAAAATAAACATTGATGTATCCCAAGATGAATGTTTTTGTGTGAGCTTAAAGCACTCTAGAAACTAAAACTTTTGTCACAAACACCACATTTTAATTTCTTTGAAATCATATTGATCCAGACCACCTTTGGCAAGTAATAAGATGAAATATTTGACAACTAACCATTGCCAACCAGTAATGTATCAAGTCCAATCGCCAACTACTATGAACAAGTACGTGTGTATGTATTTTCATTAATCCTTTTTACCTCGCGTACGTGCTCGACAGGAAAGCTAAACTATATACGTGATTGCTAGCAAATGAGTATTCTATTTGGAATTTTGCTTTGCTTAGCAAGTATTTTGATACTAGCAAAGTGCATGGTTATTTGTAAATGCCTGAAGAATGCACATTCTCCATATTGTAGCTACAAGTCACTATTTTATAAGATGCGTGCAACATGGCAAGAAATATAAACACCAATATGTGTTTTGTGAGTTAGAATTGGTATTCGGACCATGTAACCAAAATCATAATCTCTTTACAGCTCCTGATTTTTATACTATTTACACGTATTACACCGTTTGAAAGTTGAAGTACCTGATGTAAATATGTTCAGAGGAAATGTGTTTATAGTATGAAATATTTAAAGCAACAGCTTGGTTTTGTTATAATGTTATTAGGTATAAAGATTTTGAAATGTTATTTCTTAATATATATAACTAAAAATGTCTAAAGTAGAGCTTATGTGTACCAATTGCTTGTATTTAGCTTGCACAGCCATATTAAACTTCAGATTGACAACAAAAACGTATAATTTAATTATAATTAAAATTAAGCCATAATTTAAAAAATATACATAAGGCAGTAGGTCAGGCAAGTATTTTAAATCAGCATTTTATTCAAATTGTTAATTCTTTTCTGGCGTATGCATTAGATATAAGTAATATATTCGTAGTTTAGTGCAAATAAACTACTGCTGGCCACTCCAAAAACCGATATAACGTGCTGGTACTTACACATGCGTGCAGAGTCAGTTTCAGGAAAAACGTACCGAAACAATAATATAACTTCTTTGTGTTGCTTAGTTAAGTTCATACCACGGCCGTAGACAACCGATGCAACCAAACGTCAGAACTACGCAAAACAGAACTATTGCATAAAGTTAAGCTTACATATTTATGGTCACGTACACCTCATCCTCCTTATGCAAAGGTAGCTCAATGTATAATCATTTTATGTAGATTTTTGCTGTACTCGTTAAGTTAGTTAACTCAACTTATTATGTTATTATCATATTACTTCAGATGTTAGTTCAAAAAAAAAGTGAAATTACTGACAGGATGATTATTTTGGAAGGCAAAAATTTAGGGACGCATTCCTTAGAAGCTAACTTACAATTTAGTGCGTGAAAATATAAGCACCTCAACTCCAATATAATTTGGTTCCAAGTAATTTAAATGGACCACTTTGTCACTTAAAATTACCATTTAAATACGAAATAATTTCACAAAAAGCATTCAAAGACCGAATCAAAATGGATCCGGAACACTTAAAATGCCTCACTTGTGACAAAGTCTTCTGTTCAAGGTGGACTTTACAAGCTCATTTGAAAATCCATACTGGCACTCACCAATGCATTTTTTGTGGCAAAACATTTGCAAGTGTTTCAAAACTCTTTAACCATGTTCGGAGTCACATACAGGAGAAACCTCACTTTTGTAATATATGTGACAGTGAATTTACACAAAGCGGTTGTTTAGACACTCACATTAAAACTCACACGGGTGAAAAATGTTTTTCGTGCGATGTGTGTAAAACGTCATTTTCCCAAAGGGTTCATCTCCGGACACATGAGCTGATACATACTAAAATAAAAGCATTCAAGTGTTTCAAGTGTGAAAAATCTTTCCTAAGAAAATTCGATTTAGTAAGACATTTAAACACACATGAAACAGAAATGCCTTATCAATGTAGCTTGTGCAAACGATTTCTTGGATCAAGTAGCGCATTGAAATTTCATATTCATGGACATACGGGAGAAAAGCCATATCGCTGTGGCCTTTGTAACAAATCGTTCGCTAACAAAGGTAATCTGCAACGGCATGAAACCACACATGGTAACCTTCAGCCGTATAGTTGTCAAGCATGCCAAAATAAATTCAGAACAAAAGATTCTCTAAATCAACACATGAAAGTTCACAGTGGATTGAAACCTCACAAGTGTGAATTATGCCAGCAAACGTTCGCTCAAAGAAACAATTTGCAAAGGCACATTAAAGCGGTTCATCAGGGAATCAAGGAGCACAAATGCAATATATGCGACAAAAAGTTTGCAGGCCGTGAATACTTAAATTTGCATATGAGATCACATACAGGAGAGAAACCGTATCGGTGTCTCCTTTGTTCAAAATCTTTTGCAATCTTGGGTTATCTACGGAAACATGAAGATCGTCACAACAATATCAAGCAGTTTGGCTGCCATGAATGCCAAAAAACGTTCGCTAGCAAATTTGAGTTAAAACAGCATATGTCCAAACACAGTGATTTGAAACAATTCAAATGTGAACTATGCGAGAAATCTTTTACTCTTCGTGGCAACATGCAGACGCATAACAAAACATTTCACAGTGGTTAAAAAGAACAGTAAATAAAACATTTCCGAAAGTTCACAAAAAATTGGAATTTTCAAGTTCTCGAAGAACTCAACTCAGAAAACATGCTATTTGATTTCAATTCGGGCGATGTGGACAGACAATTGTGATGTTACAAAGTGTACATGTTGTAAAGGAGCAATTAGGCCACTTAAATTCCTGAAATTGATGCAAAAAATAGAAATTCAAAACCACTTTCAGAATTGAATAAAAGTTGTGTTGTTATTCTCAGAGTAAAATTATTTCCTAAAACACGGATTTAATATATACAAAAAGACTTGCATAGATTTTCCGTCTCATAAAATCTCCCATTAAACTTAAAATTCTTATTACATCTAAATATTTATCTAAATATTGTCCAATTTTGTACTATTTTCTAATTTTCATTAAAATAATATGTAAGTTATTATCAGCTGTAAATGTTTGTACTGAAATCAATTTTGTATAGTACTTTTGCGTTTGAATTAGATTTAAAACCATTTACAAACATATCCTATTTTCACGGTTTAATTTTTAATACAAAGCAAATTATAATCCTAAATTATACGTTTTGTGTTTATATTCAATATTTCTTGTGTTTCATTAAAGTTATGAAAGATTTTCCAAGCTGCCATGTTGTCTTCTGTGATATTAGTGCTATTAACTTTTAATTTAATATCAACAGGTCACAATCTATCTGAAGATACTATGGTCACTTTTCACAAACAAGCTACAAAGCCATTACTTGCATACTGTTTGATAACTTGTCATATCTGCAAATGCATATATTTAGGATTCGACTTCTTGAAAATAAAAAAAACTCGGGCATTAGATTTTTTACGAAGCCAATACTTTATTCAAGTTCATACAATTTATTATAATCCTGACAAAGGTTTAACTTTTACGATGGTATTTATTGCCACAAGTGTGTTAAGGAATATTTGTTGTCAACGTATTTCTTTTGACATTTCATAAAGTTGCTGTTTTGGAGTATGAAGCCAGGCAAATGGCGCAACGATGAGATTTCCTTCCAGTTTGTCCGTGAACTTAATTATTTGAGCGAATTTTAAGATTCTAATAATTGGTTGCAAAATGCATCGAAAAGTAGTTTCTGCTTGATTAAAATGGGGTTCCAATGCTGGATTGTTTAAGAATGATTTATCAGATTTACTAAATTTGATTTTTTTGTTTCTACCATACACCAACTGATGCACAACTTTTTGTTAATGAGTCCTTGCACAGTTCACAGAAGTAAGGTCCGACATTTATATGCATTTAATAATATTAGAAAAGATTGTGGGTAAATTTAAACAATATTTCCAAATACGCGTTCCTGAGAAAGCAGATTCTGAATACGAATCGAAACACTCTCCATTGCTATGCTCATATGAAGCAATGTCAACGGTTAAAAAATTTAAACCCTATTTGTGTCTTCGGAAAACCTTCTGCTATAAATGTCCAATGCCATAAGTGAAAGAGTATGCTGTAATGCGGATAGTAACTTTACATAAATGAAAATTGCAACAATTTGACGCCAATATACATAAATAACCTTAGAAAGTAGTTTCAATTTTAAGAAGCACTGTAAACATTTTACTAAAGTTATACATTTCAAATGAGGTAATAAAGCATATAATAATTTTAAATTATTAAGTTTATTTGTTAATATACTGCTGATTTTCAGTAAACAGCTAAAATTATTTAAATTTTGAAAAAGTTTAAAAAAGTTAAGAAACGTCCGATTAAGTTAATTGTGTCTCGCAAAATTTTCTGTCAAATGTCCAGAATGTGCAAATGCTTTTGGACACTTGGTGCATTTGATTTTTTTTTCATCTGTATGGACTCCAGCTCGGCATTTCGATAGAAGCTTTTGCTGCATAAATGGCAGTTATGGTCCTTTACTCCGATATGAACTCTTTCCAGATGAATCTTTGGTTTAAAATTCTGCGGAAATGATTTGTTGCATAGTTTACACTGGAAGGGTTTTAAGCTGGTGGACTGTATTGTGACAGGTTTTTTCACTGTTGGTAAAGATTGTTTTAGTGCACACTTCAAAGCTGTATCGCTTAATTCCAGAGTGTCCATTTTGATTTCTCCTTAAATGGTATTATATTGAAAAGGATTTAGCACAGGCATCACAACGGTAAGATCTAACTCCGGTATGTTTTCTGATTTGAACTTGCAGAAAACTGGCCGATCCAAGAAATTTTTCACACAAACTGCATTTATACGGAATTTCTTATTTGTATGTGTTTATGTGTTTATCTAACTGAATTTTTTCAAGAAATTGTTTATCGCAATGATTACACTGAAAGCATTTACTCTTATTGTGATTACGTAGATGTCTACTATGGCTTTGCAAATGTGAGAAAGCTTTTTGGCAAATTTCAAAGAACTATTTTTCTCTGTTATGTGTGTTAGTATGACTTCAAAACCGTCAGATGATGTGAACGTGTCGTCACACCAATTACAGAAATATGGCTTTTCTGTAACATATGCACGGTAATGAGTAAATAGGTTACTATTGCAAAATAAACACTTCAACTTGTCCAAATGGGTGTTTAGTGTATTGTTAAATGCATTCGTTTTACTGGACACATTTAGATTTTTGTTTTCCTTTTAATTCAATCTGGTCAATGTAATTGAATATTCAAACTAATGCTAATTACAAATAAACTTCAGAAACTGGTTTAATTTTAAAAAAAACATCGTAGTTGTTTAACTTAGATAACCATTTGTTAAATTAAAAAAGTAGATTTAAATTATAAGCTTCATAAAATTTAAGAGACCAACCATATTCCAAATGTTATAGTTTTTACACATTACTTCTTTAAACCCATAAATGCGAAATGTTCAACTCACCCCTTAAGAACTTACTGTTTTTAATAAACTTATTTACATCACACTTTTTTATAAAAATTGATCTACAATATAAATCAATTTTGAAGTTCAAATGAAATTCCAGAAAAAAATTATAATTGAATATATTTAATAGCAAATTGCATAATATAAGAACTGTGTTTACAAAGAAAACGAAATACTGGAGTTGTTATTCTGTGCAGATTTTAGGGTAATTTTTCCTCTGATGGTTCACATATTTGTAGGCTTCCATGACCTTCTAACAAGGAACCGTACGGTCAGCTGTTGAGCCATTAGTTTTTTAGAAGGTTGCCAAGTTAAAGTTTTCGCGTAGTTTGCTCTGCCAAATCTGCTTCTTAAGCTGTATATATTTATTTTTCATGAAATTTTCACACTTGCAAGTCGTCACACTGCAGTTAGGAATTCAAATTTTTAATCACTTGTCAATCTTCACTCACTAAACAAATAATCTTTATTCTAAAGGATCCACATATTATTATGGCTTCAATCAATGAAACGAGGGTTAAACATAGATTATGCAAATTTTCAGCCATACAATTGCTAGTACCTGGCTGATGAGTTCACCGAATGTTTCTTCAAGGTAATGGACTCTGAAGGCCATTCGTTATTATTGAAATTCAAAACTGTTAGAATGTTCATTTCATATTTACACCCTCAAAGTAATTTTAACAATTGAGATTTAAATCGTTGTTGAGCTGTTACCTAATAAAATAACTGTTTCATTCAGATAAATTTGGAACTATTATTCTGAGCTCAGTGAAGTTCTGTGGCTTTTAACGTTATCAATTGAAACCTTAAACTACTTAACGGAAGGTATTCTCACTTATTTTTAAATATAAATCCAATCAGTTATAACACATTAGTCAATAAAATAATAACTGGAGTTCGTTATAAATGCATTACGCTCATACTTTTGTATGATAACGACAAGAAAGTATCAACAAGTTTGACTTGTGTTACTTGTGTAAGGCTCTGTAGTTTTTAAGGTGACCTCTTCGTGCAAACGTTGAGAAACATACTTCACATTTATAAGGCTTTTCACAAGTATGAGTCCTCACATGATCCGTTAAATGGCCACTGGTGCCACAGCGTTTGCCGCACAAATTGCATTCATGCTCTTTAATTTTCTGATGAATTGATTTATTGCGTCGCTGCATGGCGCTTTTACGAGCAAACGACTTCTTACAGATTTCACAGGTGTATAGTTTTGCATCAGTATGGGTTGTTATGTTTCGTTTTAATTCGAGTTTTGTTACAAAATTCTTGGGGCATTCTTGACAGCCATGCCTCTTTGTGCCATTATGTCGGTCCTCGTGATTCTGTAAATCCCTCTTTGTTGACCAAGCTTTGGGGAAATACATGCAGCGGTATGGTTTTTCTCCAGTATGTGCTTGAATGTGACTTTTAAGAGCAATAACTGATCCCATAAACCGATTACATAGACCGCATTGAAATGGTGTCTCAGTTTTGTGACTGTTTAAGTGGGTTTTTAGATTTTCTTTCCGCGCGAATGACTTTTCACAGTAACTACACTTAAATGCTTGGATTCCGGTGTGTAGCAGGCGATGTGATTGAAGCTTGCGTTTTTCAGTAAACGATTTTTGGCAAATATTGCAAGAGTAGGGCTTTTCACCAGTATGAGTCCTAGCGTGATTGTTGAAAGTATAAATATGTGCAAACGGCTTATCGCACAAATTGCATGCGTGTGGTTTCTCATTGGTATGCATACGGTAGTGGCGGTAAAGATCATAAACACCGCCAAACATTTTGCTACAAAATATACATTGATGTGTTCCAAGGTGAAATACTTTATGTGAATATATACCACCTCGAAAACTAAAACCTTTGTCACAAATATCACATTGAAATGGTTTGGAAGACATTTTTGCTGCGAAAAAATACTGAAGTCAACTTAAATTAAGTTAACGCGATAAGATCCGATCGAAATTCAATTTAAGACTTAAATGCTTTGTGGTATTTTAATACAATTCAAACACAAAATATTTTAATTTTTTCAAGAATTGATGCGGAAAATATTTCACAATGGTTTCACATTCGGGAAATTATTTTAAGTCCGTGATGTATTTAATAACGACAATTTGTAATCGGGAACTATTTCACACTTGTTTTGAACACACATACACACAAAAGAATTTAGATGATATGTTCGCAACCAATGTACATGCAGAAGAGTTTCATGTTTATGTTTTGCGGCCAACCACAGACGTGCAACCTTGTTTTAACAGCACCTGTGCATACTATTTTCTGAAACTTCATGTGGGTTATATTTTGTGTTCGTCCCTTTATGCCTGATGTATGATAAAAGGAAAGTAAATACTTTGCGGTTGGTTCTTGTGTTATGAGTAAGAATTCAAGCTTGGTACTTAAGGTCTTCTTTCACGGCTGAAGAACCAATAAATCTACGACCCACAAGTTTTAGGTTTAAAGAAGTCGTTTTACCTAGGCTGGATACTTGCAAGAATGTTGAAAATTTGGTGTATATTTTGTATGCCAAAGTTACGCGCATATTTCTTTTCTTTAGTTTTAATAAACTGTTTAGTTGGAAATGGCTTGACAAAATTAATCCCGTTCAAGAATGACTTAACCCCTTAAAATGGTAAATTATCAGAATTGTCACAATTAAATTCCAGCATTTCAAAAGATTTTACAAATGTTGCGTTTTCTGCACAAAGCACGTGATGAAAGAGTACGAACTAAATTTTTGCTAAAAACATTTATCCGCACAATCTAGAGCTTTTGTAAATTCAAACTGAAATGAAAAATGTAATTATATATTGAGAACCATGAATATTTCAACTCCAATCTCCACCTATTATGAACAAGTACCTGCGTATATATTTTCATGAATGCTTTTTAGTTTGCGTACGTGATCTACAGATAAGGGCAGTCAAAACAGTATACGTGATTGTTAGCAAATGATTTTGTTATTCCATTTGAAAATGCGCTTTGCTTAGCACTATGTTTGATACTGTCACAGTGCGAAGTGCATAGTTATTTATAAGTACCTGAAGCAGGCATATACTCCATAGTATAGCCCCAAGTCCCTATTTTACAAGACACCTACAGCCTGACAAGAAATAAAAATACCACTTTGTATTGTGCGAGTTAAAATTGGTAGTTGGACCCAATATGCAAATCTATAATCTCTTTAGAGGTACTGATTTTTATTCTAATGAACTTTATTTTTATGCTTTTATATTTATGAAAAATTTACACGCATTACATTTGTTGTTTGTTACAGTTTTTGACGTACATATATTTAAAGGATGTAGCAAATATTTTAACCTGTACCTTGGTTTCTTCATAAGGTTATAAGACATTTTTGCCGAATCAAGATGGCTTCAAACAATTTCAAGTGTTCACATTGTAAAAAAGTGTTGCGTTCAAGCCAGACCTTACCAGCACACCGAAATATACACAACAGTACACGTCAATGCATTTTCTGCAACAAAGCAGCTTCCAATGCATCAAATCTCTTTAGCCATATTCGAAGTCACATTAAGGAGAGACCATTTTCTTGCGAGTTGTGTGACGATGCATTTTCACAAAGTTCTCATCTGGGGACTCACATTAAAACTCACTCAAGTGAAAAGCCTTTCTCATGCAACGTTTGCAAAAAAACATTTTCTCAAAAGACTAATCTTAAGTCACATGAGTTAATGCATACTGCCATCAAAAAATTCCAATGTGATCAGTGTCAAAAACTATTCCTACGTAAACCTGATTTAGCAATTCACATGAACACGCATAGAACAGAATCACAGTTGAAATGTAATTTATGTCAACGATTCCTGGCATCCAGTAGTGGTTTGAGAGCACACATCCTTGGACATACTGGCGAGAAGCCTCATCGCTGCACCATTTGCAATAAATCATTTGCAATGAAGAATGGTTTGCGAAGACATGAAAATTCTCACAGCGGAACTAAACTGCATT
>JAQFXM010005725.1:0-14423 GCA_034693345.1 Entomobrya multifasciata | reverse complement strand
AAATTTGTGTCATTTCTTGACATTTATGACATTTACCGACAGGAAATCTATGACATTTATGACATGGTACAACCCTAGTCATGAAATACCGAAAATGGACAGATGCTTTTTTATTAAACAGTTTCGCCTCCTTTTGATTCGACCCACAACTTTGTCATATACTTACAGAAAAGTTGCATCCTGCGCGTTGCAACTGCAATCCATCCATATGTTCTCTCCTTTTGTGTCTCATTGTTGTCTCGTGGACATTTTGGAGTGAGGTGCAGTGAAATGCGTTTCACGCACTTGTGTGCAACTTTTGGAACTTTATGGATGAAGTTTTAGGTATTATTTTGTTAAAATGCGTGGCAGCTGTCCGTTGCAAAACACAATGATCATAAAATAGAAACAAGAATGAAAAGTGTAAGAAAAATATGGGGAACAGGAGCCATCATTTTCATAAATTGTAAAATTGGTCTTATTTGCGCCTCTGTTTTGTACATATGTTTTCACCAATAAAATCAAGTAGAGATACAGATCAATTTAGCTCAAAGATTATCTTCCTTTAAATAATTTTAAAGTTACAAAAATGCACAAGGGCTGTTTCACTTTTTTTCATGTACAAAACATAACGCAGATATTTTCAATCATACATAATTTTTCAATGGAACAAATATGAAATGAAATATGTTGTGTTCTTAGTTCGGGTGGTCCACCCTTTATTTGGACAAGGAATAATAAACACGAAAGAGATGTTGCCGAGCTGTCGTTTCATCCCTTAATGCGTTTGCCCTTTTAATAATACTACCAAAATATACTGTTTTGTTTTATTACGCCAACAATAAGATCTTTTGTATTATGTAAGCCCACAGGCATCGGTAGTTGATAAGCGTGAATGTGTGTTGGTGGTTAGTAAACCACACATCATAATGCAATAACTTTTGATGAAAGCTTTCTGGAACTATTATATGTACTCTTTTGTGATAAAGAAAAATACGATATAGCAAAACAAAGACAGTCTTTGAAACAATTTTAATGAGTATCAAGACTTGGGAACATGTCGCATTATTTTTTCCAGATAATAAAATCATGTCGGGGGATCATGAGTGAGTGGCATGGTGCATATTTTTTGTGATAAATGTTTATAAAAGCTAGCAAGCAATAGTTTTATCAGCCATAAACCTAACACATAAAAATCCCTGGTACATTAAAATATTCAAGTTGCATAATGTCAAAAAGATGCGACATACTGATATAAAGTGTCTCGTGTTGCAAGTTGGAAAAGAATGCAATAACTAATCGTGAGATTTGTTTTATTTAAATCAAGTTTGACAGAAGCAAGCATGATTCATATCACTTCAAAATTGAATCGTTAAAAAATCAGAATACAGTGAAGAGAAGTGCAGGCCAAGGAATTTCGAAGTATGTTTTTTTACAAAATGCACAAAATAGTTTGATGCATCACTATTAAAATGCAGCAAGTCTTCTTGATATATCTTTAAATAAATTGGACTGAACAAAGATTTTAGTTCTATAAATCTCTCTTATCTAGGGCTTTAAATGGAAACAAGGTAAATTAAAATGAGACCAAAAGTTTATGCTCCCGTCGACATGACTTGTGTTTTCAAGCCAGTTTGAGTGACAGATTTTGGCTGGAGAACAGCGATAGAATCCATCATTATTCCGACAGATAAAATTATGATACAAGGAAAAGGAAGACGGCGACCCTGCCCATGTCTATCTTCATCTGCTTCATCATCAGTCAGACGCATCTCTTTCAGTTTTGTTGCCTGAGACCATACAATGAGACCTTAGACATTCACACACACGAGTTTTGAAACTATGATCGTGAATGGTGAATCACATGTAGACACAAAGACATGACTGATTCTACTAACAATATTAAGAAAGATATAGTATACGAACATCGTGAAACAAGTTGAATGTATAATGTATAATACACAGTACCAAAAGTTTTTGTAAATCAGAAGTTTAATGAATATCTTATCGAAAATTCGAAAAATACTAGAAAATTTCTTTGTCTACCTCAAATATTATGATTATTTGCTTGTATACTCTCACGATAACTGATAACTAATTATAAAATAGTATTGTATGAACTATGAGAATCTATTGTGACTGAGCTGGGATTTGTACAAAAAGTGAAAAAAGGGGGAAATTACTTTTCCATAATTTTTTGCAATTTTGTATAATTATATAATTTATGTGTTGCAAACACGGCACCATTTTCTGTCATCAGTCTTTGGCAATAAAGCTTACCAAGCTAAATAGCTGACGCATAAAAATATAGTTTAACGCAAAAAGAATAGAATTCACATGGACATTAACAAGGAATATTGCAACTTAAAGCCCCATTTCCCGGAAATTGTTAGAATAATGGATACACTTGAAAACATTTTTATACTTTTGCCAGTTGGCAGTACAATACGTGTGTACTTTTACATGAATCATGTATTGTAAATGTATTTTACTCTGAAACAATATAGCTATGATCAATCCACGGATTTCTAGTGTACTTGTGCCGCGTACTTCACATCACAAAGCCGACTTTAATAGAAGTATCGTCAATTCGAATTTTCCATTCCCCTAGCTTCCACCCACAAATGATGTCTTCTATGTGCGTATTTTTGTACAGAAATAAATATTTACCAACACCACATCACACATTTCGTGTTCTATCAAACAGAACAATTTACAAAACAATACATATAACAAATGTGCAGAACTATTTCCGTTCAAAGTATATCAGTAAGTAATGACCCATTCGCATGAGTCTCACCATCCATTTGTACGACCAAATTACTGCGAGTTCATTTCATGAAGTACTACATGAGTTTGCTTACAACACCAGAACATGACTTGTAATGTAAGCTGATATCGAGAGTACATGGGCACACGATTTCCTTGAAAATTTCCCAAGGAACTCAACAACGAACGTTTGCATTCGTTCGTTCATTCACAAATTACCTGACATGTACAATCGCTTTCCACGTAGGGAAACAAGCGTAGTATCACACACTTTACAAAACAGTAACGTTCAATTCAATACATTTGTGTTTCCAAAGAAGAAAACCAAGCTACCAAAGACACAACGCAGAATTCTTATTATGGGAATGTCAATTCCCTTTCCTTCTTGGATTTTAGTGAAGTGTCTGCATTCAGCATACTATTCTCTTGATGGCATAACCAACAAAAAAGATAAAAACCTGAGACGAATGCTATTTTGCTCTTGAACCCAACACGAAGAAATAAAACCACACAAGACAGAAAACCGAACTAAAATATCTGATGGCGAGAGATAAGGAAACACTGCTTCTGATGGGCTAAAGCACTAAAAAAAGACATTTCGATAAGAAAAATACAAGACGCTACACACCACTAAAGTTTCAAGTTAGTTTTCCTGCTTTTCATGTGTTTTTTTTTCTTTGAGAAAGGCTTCTGGGCTACACACACTACTCATTGTCAACCATGTACGTTCATAATTCTTGATCCAGTGAATATATATCGAAGTAAAGAATCTCAAAATCCCAAAAACCTACCACTACCCTTAAAGCTTTGGCCACAGTTTTCCTATTTATGTGGGAGTACAACTCGACATTTTCCTGACAAAGCAAGCGAGCTTAGTTTGGGACGGTTCTAGAAATGATAACATATTTTCGGGATGCCCTCAGCAGTAATGGTGCAATCATTGAGATAATTCTAATGATGTGCTTTGATAAAGCCTTATTTATCCTTTTCCCCACCAACTATCCCTCTTGGGCTTTTATTTACAAACCTAATGCATAGTCCAACTGTAAAATAGTCTTCTATTTCTTATTCCCCCTTTCCTGTTTTCTTATTTTTTCAATGCTATTATGTTCTCTGCCGTTTCCGTCCCCAATTTTGTCCCTTTTACCGCTGCCACCGCTGGACAATCAAGCTTGAAAAGAATATCCTATTTTTTGTATTAATGAAGCACATGTAAGAGTAAAATTTAGACATTGTTATTTAGTGAAACAGCAATGTATCGTGCATCCCAAGTTTCTCAGCGGAAGATATAGTGCTGACTTGAAAGGGGGTGTTTGGGAAAAGGTAGCAGGCAGGCCCATGCTCTTGAAAGAGAATACATTTCTCTATCAACAATCTCCACGATTGGAGAAAACCTTAATAGTTTGCTGTGCATTATTTTATTATAGTAAAAACAATCGATGATTTCACCCCGTGTTTATAATAATAAACAAATAAGACATTCGCCAGAAACTGTAAACCCATCACACACAGTTTGTGTTGTGCATTAAATTCAAGTAGGAAACCAGAGACTTTAAGGATTCTATGAGAAAAATCCATTTCATCCTTTCCTTGAGCACCATACATTCTGAACGTTTATTATTCATTCATTTTCCATTGGACTGGAAACGCTTATTTTCTATTTTTCCAGAATTCGGGAAAACCAGGGGAATCGGAAATGAAAGTGAAAAAGAAATGAATGCACTTTCCATTCATTTCAGGTTTTGTAAGTGGGCGAGAAGGAATTGAGTTGAGAAAATACACTCGCCTTCACTGCACTCACCACACAAAACAGAAAAACACAATGCAGTTCATGATAATGCAATGATGCATCATCTCATTAACAATTCATGAGAAGTATAAGTACAATAGGGAGAGAGAAATGAATTGAATACAATTCTCCCATCTCGTTCTCAGCCTCTAATGGAGAATACGTATCGTAAAATAGTTGAATTGGGTATAGAAATCACTAAGGTATGAAAATGCAAGTGCTATAATCTTTCCTCGTCGTTAGTTTGTGTTGGGAAAAAGGAGCATTTCCAGGATGGGACTGAAGAGAGAATTGTGAGTCCATTCATTAACCTTTGACATGAAATACAAACATTAGGGTGAGTGAAAGTATACATGATCAACATTAGCGTGACAAGCTAAATAAACTTTTGTAGTTGTAATAATCTTGAGGATAAGTACGCGTAAGCCATCTTCTTGATTTACGGTTACATTTTATGTATGCATTACTATACAGTGCGGCAAAGTTTACTAAAGAGTTCTCTAGCCTAGAGTCGAGTCTAGTTGTTAGACAGACAGTGAAATACAAATACAGAGATGTTATACAAATACAAGCCAAAAAGGATGACTTTGAAATCCTCTGGATTGATACAGACAGAACAAACTGAACAGTTATTCAGTTAGCACAAGGCTTTTCCAGCTTAAGTTTACAGTGTGAATGATTTATATAGACATTAAGTGTTAAGAGAGTAATTTAGTAATTCATAAAGACAAGTAGCAAAGCCAAATCCATGAAGATATTTGGTGAAATGAACATGAAGCAGTAGTACACTGATTATGATGTAGTGCGTGATTGTGTGATGATCTTATAATCTTTAATCGAGTCTTACTCCTTTACAGTAATAAATATGTATGCTTTTTACAGGCTTGAGATTATGAACTTCAGCATAAAATATCAGGAACAAGAAGAAAAATGATTACTCCAAAAGGTTGATGGGTTAAACATTTATTTGTCTCGGTTCAGATGAACCAAGCGTTGATTAAAAAGCAAGAAAATATGGGAGTGGAGAGTGCAGCATGAATACGAATGTTGCACTGACGAAATAAAGTCGAAGGACAAATAAAAACAACTCTTTTAGTTTGTAAATAAAACCAAATACTAACAAAACATGATTCATAAGTATGACATACATTTATCATCAAAATAATTGTATTGCATACAATATAGAACATATAAAACCGTGTTAACATAAAGTGAGTAAAATGAAATGAAATCTAGGCCATTCAAATGGTTTAACTGAAAATTAATTAAAGTTTTGTTGCAAATCATTGCAACGTAATGGCCTTATTTGTCATTTTGTTTGGGTAAGTTGATGAATTTCCGAGTTGAAGCGAATGGCAAGTGCCAAAAATAAGGTTTATCATTAAGTTCAAACACGCTTATACATGTGTTAGTGTTAACTGACAAGGGTGATCTGATCATGATTCAGAAGAATGATACTTAAAAAGAGCAACCCAACAAAACCTTTTTTTCTGCAAAATAATGCAGTTTTCGCAGTTAAAATGGTTCAGCATCGTTAATTTTTGAAAAAATAACAAAATAATAATATCGTATAGTATGGATGACAGCCAGTCTGTCAATCATTTTATTCAGATCATTTTATTGCCCAAAGAAAAAGAAATTGACCTCTTTAATGCCAAGTTTATATCTTTGCTTGGTTCAAACACGGATGACTCTTGAGGATCTGTCATCATAAAAATCTAAGCATCATCATCAAGTTTTCGGACTATGCCTCCTGTTACCGACAGGTCAGCACTGTGAAGAGAAAATACGCAGCGCTGTGCAATCCAAAAAAGTTAAATTCAACAATAAAAATAAACTCTCTGAAGAAGCTCTACAAATACTTAGCGTATTACTCACATGACAAAATAACACATTTTATGTGTAGCGTTCATACTATGTTCGACCGACCTGACCTTCGGTTCGTGACTTTGTAATGGTGATACAATATCTATTTCTCAGCGGATGTTCCTCAAAAGTTGAAATCTGGATTTGTGATAATATACATAAAGTAGCTGTATGGCTTATGCTTTGTAGTTTTTTGCGGATAGCAATTTAAAGCCGACTTTAAAATTACCGTTACTCATGCTTTTTGGCTTCAAAGAAGTACCTTACGATATAATTTTGTTGTTTGCTTTCATGTCTAATCATTTATGATTTAGAAAATGTACGTAGTACTTCTAAACCTTAGACAGACACATTTTTGTATATTAAAAAGTCAGCAGCAGGAAAGAGATGTAGCATAAAATAGTAGTACATTGTTTGTTTGCTAGAAAACATGCATACATGTGATATGTAACTATTTAACAGTAACTTTATGTGGATTTACATCAGTTTGTACTTCAAATTTTTAGCTAGAAGTTTTAAAAGCACGAGAAAATGAACATTTTTGCATAGAGATTGCATGCGATATGGGAGGCACTTCCCGCATCGACATAATAAGCCACATGCAATGCGATATCGATAAGAATCAGGACATGTTGCTATTGTGTGATCCGTTAAATCCGTGTGTGCAGCATAATATGTTTATTTATTGTTATTTAAAAAACAGCAGAGATGGATGTACAAAGTGAACAATTACCTGTAATTGTGTAATTTATCACTACTGATGCACAGTTGTGGCATAAGATTAAAAAAGGTTATTGAACATCATTGCGGGGTGACACGACACACTACATACACAGTTTTTTAGTTGTAGTAAGTTAAGAAAAAAGATTTAGAAGAAAAATACAGCATTTTTATCGTAATAGTAAATCTCGATATATTTGGACTTGCTTCACAATCAGGCTTTCTATAATACGAAACATTGTGGCAGAATGTCATGTGAAAGAGGCAGTGGTAGGTAACAGAGTACATATGAAATGTCAAATTTTGTACACCTGCGGCTATCGTAATTTGGTGGGATGGTGGACTCTGACTGCGACAAGTCAGTATTATGGCGTACGTACATATTAATAGTGACATGCGCAGTCATCTCAAAGAAATACAAAGTTGCAGAGTCAAGATTTGAGATTCATTCTTGTGTCGAAAACAAGTTTTACCAGTAATAGTATAATGATAATGTGTAATTAATTATTTGGAGCAGTCAATACTATTTATACTTAGAAGACAGGAAAGCAGAAAAGAAAACCGTATCATATAATTATTTACATGAATTATTGCTTACGCATAATGAAAGGATAACCAATGTATATTGGTAAGTGATTGGTCGAATTTGTACTAAAAAATGAGGCCGTACTTTTAGGTAAACCAGAAAAAGGATTCTTAAAGTGTTAACCTTTCAAGTTAAGTATATTACCGATCGCTCGGATAAAAATGTAAATTTATACATGTGGAAAAATTACAAGACAGCAGCGATTACATTTACATAAACTGTGTAACGTATTCTTCACCATAATACTTAAAAGATATACGTAAAAGTATTTATCCTGTTATATTTTATCAGGCCCAAAGCATATGATTAAAGAACAAGGTGATAATTAGACGTTACAAATAAAGAAGGTATACCGGTTGTGACGAAATGATATATGCTCTTTATTAATTGGTTTTGGAATAATATTGGAGTCGAAATGAGTAAGTTCTGTGACGTTAAGTGTTCCAACGTTTTGACTAAATGTAAAATGGCGAATAGATTAATTGCGTCATCTAGATGCTCAGTTGCTGTTACTGTATATCGCGAAGTTGATTATGATTCCCTTATGGTCCAGACCTGCCAATCGGACTTTTCTTCAATGGAAATGTATGCGTTCTTCAAATCATGATGGACGGACATATTATTCCATGCACGAGAAAATAATTTTGTACACCACTGCATGGCACAATTTGCTTCGAGACCACGTACGACGTTGTTTCTTATAGACTTGTATTAGTTGCATTGTATTTTTTCTTTTTAAAATTTTAAGGCTTCAAGCAAAGCAAAGAAGTTTTGAATTCAAGCTGTACAGATTTCGTTTTCAAAGAGGCTCGATTTATCACGTAACACAACGGGTCACAAAAAAGTGAGAAAATTGTGGTTTGCTGGGGAAAATTACCTGCTACTGGTGAGAGCTTTGTGACAACAGTCCATCTGGTTTTCCACTGAAAACAATAGATTATTTATTAGTTGAAGGAATAATATGTATGTAACATAAGATTTAATTTTCATGCCTTTTTCTTATTGTTAAGAATAAATGTTCACTGTTATTAGAAAACCAATTTCTTTTCTTTGAAGAAGACACCATCAATTTATACGTTTTCTTGAGGAAAATTTTATTTAAAGGTTTTTTATAAGGCAATGGATTTAGGTACAAAGTATAAAGAACTTCTGAGCCTAACTTTACAAAACAAACGATTTAAATAACTTACATTAGATGTGTTCAATTTTTTCTATATACTGGTTTTTACATTTTAAAACCGCACACTTGCTTTCTCCATATAATATATGTTAAGTTTCTGTAAATGTGCACATTGCGAACATAAATATGAGATCGAAATTTGTTACGCATGTACCTTAGTTATACTGAAAATAAATCCCATTGAAAATTTAACTTACATATCTAAGTAAGCTATCATTGAAAATTCATACTGTTTTATAGAAATCGATAATCTGGAACTTGAAAAAACTTGCTCATGGATGTAGCTGGGATATTGGCTGAAAAAGATTGTTCAGCGAGAGATATGTATACTTTGAAACTTCGTTAAAAAATATCATATTTAGTAGAAAATTACATCGATATATTTGTTGGGCGATTGCAACACGAGCACGAAGTCGAGTCTTATAAAACAATATTTACGCATGCACACGTTTTTGTGCGTTCACTTCTGAGGAACAAAACATTCATCATCAATACGAATACAAAGCCAAAGGCAACAAAAAGTTCTTGCTTTTGAAGGAAACAAACTTTCCTTCAGTGAAGGTTCGTTAAGCGAAAATCCTACTGTTTTTTTCTTGTTTACGAAATGAACACCTTTCATAACTGATGTTGCGTCTCCCGGCGTAAATAAAACAAAATGTTGGCTTAAAACTTCTAGTTCCAACAGCCTAGCAAACATATTGGATAGTGATCTTCTACAAAGACTGCTGATTTTAGCCAATTATTTTCCTGCTACAATCTACAAAACTTTCCTAGAGTAAACTCATTTCATTTTAGCTAGATACTTGGTACAAATAACTAATTGCAGCATATGCTACATTTGATATAAATGTCCCTGTTTGATCATCAATCTATCCTAATGGAGTTTGAGTAATTATTAATTATTAGCAATTAAACTTTTCTCTATCATACGTATTTAATTATTCTGTTCTCAACCCATTGCGCAGTATGTATTGACTATAAAATTGAAATGGCTGAATGAAAGTATTAGAAAATATGTTGAAAATATGAAAATCGAAAATGTTAAATTCTTCACATGAGTAGTCACACAATGATGGATATCAAAAATTAGCTTTTTTCATGTAACATATATGCAGGCTCAGACGTGCTATACTTTGCACTTATCACCAGGTGTCTTTTTGTGTATTTCTCAAGGAAAGATTAATTTGAAAACATGTACATAAGACTTAATTTTCTAATAATATGTTTATGAACATATATTTTTTCCGGATGAAAAAGAGTCATTAAGTTTCTTGAAATAGTTATGCTTACTAACCTTTTTGCCATCACGAAATTTGCAGTGACCTTCGATTAGGGAGTTGGCGTCCACCATTTTATGCTGAATTTCCCAGGATTGGGAACAGAATGTAATGAGAAATGTTTCGCACTATTCACGACGTAGCAATATACCACAAGTTCGAGTTGAAACAGGATACAGTTGGTACCTTGAAATTAGCAAGGTATAAATTGCATCCGCTGGCTGCTGCCACAAGAACAGGTTAACTTTCGCGAAATTGATGTAGATAACGAAGCAGTCTTCATATTATCTGCCTGGCAGACAACAACATTCCACTTCCAGTTAGACGATTGCTTGCTGTTTTTTTTAAATTTTAAGTTTTATAACGATACCCACCCACAACACCCAGTCAAAATTTCACTTATAATATACAACAAAAATTGTCCTTATTATTTGCCAAGGACATTTATATTATTGTAACTCTGAAATATAACTTTTAATCCATTTGAGGATTCATATTTAGCACGTCCGAATACACATTACCGTAAGTTTATAATAATCATTTGTCATGTAGTAATAAGATCACCTTCAATAACACTTGCCATTTACACTACAGTGAACACAAAGTTAATTAGTCTTCTGTTCTGCATGCATGTAAATAATAGGCCGGTTGTATTGCTGATCTGATCATAGTCAAAGTCATAATCCATTGTCAGTCTTTTTTTCCATAAGACAACTGGAGCCGTAGGGCTTGTTTTTGCAAAAAGTTATGTCCTATTGTTACTACACGCTACACAGTCAACCTTTAGGGTAAAACAAATGCAAAAAACTCCTCGTATTACAGAGATGCATTTGCTAAAGGCAATGTTATGTGTACATAAAACAAGCGATTAACCAGCAGGTGCATATGTTAAATTTTTCGAAAAATCTAGTTCGGATCGTTGATCGGTTATCCCTCGCTGCATCGAAACAAGTTGTGCAAGCCTGTTCATCAAAATAAAATCACTCAAAACAACGCTCCAAAATATATTCATACATCTATGTTATGTACATGTTTTTTAGAAACAATGCAATGTACATGTCTGATAACATCCCTCATCATCTCAAACCCAAATGTACAGATTTGTCGTATACTTTTACCCAGATCCAATAACAATTAACTGAATGCCTGGTAAAATTACTTTTACACAAGCGCCAGCAATCGTACACACATATGTATTACTTATTTACAATTGCTTAAAAACCAAGAGAAAAAACTAGAAAATAATATGATCTACTCTGTTATAGGCGATGCCGACTTCAACCTGCTTTATTTTTCTGATTCTGATTGTTCGTTTTTTGCAGCTAGATATGTTTGTAGTATTTCACAACAAAAAGGTAATAATCTTTTGCACTCGCCGTAAATAATGAGTAATGGGATAATAATAGCAAACTGGAAACGAACACGTAGTTGCAATCGTTCAAAATATGAACTCTGAAGTTTTATGAGCAGGGTGCAAAAAGTAAAGTTTATTACTTTTCGACTGAACGAATCGTAACTTTGCTTTGCGCACATGCACATTACTTTTTTTGCTAGTAATTATTGTAAAGTAGTCATGTTTTCCAATAATGAGCCGTCGGGTAAAAAAGCTCTATTTCATTTCATTCGTATTTGAGGCAAATATGAATCCATAATCATACCGCAAATTACAATGCTTTACACGAAAAAGTAACTTGCAGAGAATTGCATGTCACTCGCTTGTTTTTTTTAACCTGAAATAACATTTTTCAAAGGCTTGTAATTCTCCAAGCAAAATTAGCATTCAAATCTCACGTATGAACAACGTGCAACGTCTGCTGAAACGTCACTTGTCCTTTTCAAACAGATTTCAGTTTGAAATGAAGATAAAAAATGTCCATGAATATTTTTTTCAAATAGTTGGCGAGATGCAAAATATCTCGTAAAAATATGTGTATGCAAAATACAAGAATGCAAAACTATATTTTACGATATAAAAAATGGGTTTCATTTCAACACATTCTTTTCATACTGTGAGAGTGCTGATTGTTTCTATAAAACAAAACTTTAAAATATGCATTATGTATCTTGAAGGTTTAAATAAACATGCCATTACACATTGTAAACCATTCAATGCACTCAGCAGAACAGACTTTAAAAATGTCTTTTCCCTCAGGTTATTTTCTACAATTTAGTGTGGTAATTTCGTGGAAATGTGGTTTCTTGAGGATCATACGATCCATTCAATTCATCGGATAGGACTAGGATTGAATTCGTAAAAGTTTCAACAACTAACTTATTCTGAATGAAACACGCCAGCCAATCCATGAAAAGTATAAATGGATTTCATGCTTTCAGCACTACAACAGCTATACTTTATAAATAAATGTTTGCGCCCACAAAAATCTGCATCATGTTATGAAACTTCACTAATATGCATAAATCAGGTACTACGGTATACATTGCACATTTTGTAAGAATAGGGTGCAGATTTTAACGAACAAGTGATTAATGATAAAACCTGTGAGAAATGTGAGAAAAGAACACTTCTGAGAGTACTTATTCATCAGTTTCAACGAGTAGCAATGCAATAAAATTGGTAAAAGAAATAATATAATGTAAAATGCAAGCAAATAGAACCTGTCGCTTTTCATTTTGTATTTATCAAGCCAGGTGGTGTTTATTATGATGACTGACTGACAAAACTTGTGTACTAGCGGCACTTAAAAACAAAAAAGATCTGAGTTTTCAGCAGTTCTTAAAATCTTTCTTCGAGGCATAATAACTTGATCTTCTCATTTGATTATGTATGAACTATGAACAGACTGAAATTATGATGGGTTACTCGAGAATTGGCAAATGCAAGAGACCTTTTATACCAGTTCTCAAATCATGCAATGTAATAATTGCCAATTACGTTTTATTTGCAAGAATAATAGAAGATGGAATGGAAAATAATGCAAAACTGCAGCAACTGTGATTATATTGAACTCCCAAGAACGATTACTCTGATGTTGTCTAACAAGAAGGTTTTCTCACGTTCATCATCGAACTTTCATAGTTTGAGACTTGAGATTCTGATAATGAATGAACTGATTGTTTCCGAATCATATTGCTTTTTCCAGTAGAAAGTTATATAAGAAAATTCTGGCAAGGGTATGTTATGTTGTGCGACTAAAGTAATTTAATGCCTGTAAGAAATGTATCGTTGGAATAATGCATTAAGAACAAAGACATTTTGTTCTTAAAGGTCGCTTTTTATACGCAAGATAGATTTGATGATCCAGTATTCAATGATCATGATTATGATCCATCTAAAAAACATAAATATACGAATTCTCTTCCCAACAAAATTAGCAATCGAATTGATTGACCAAAGTATTGATTTATTAGTTTGATTGGTTCTTAAAAGTACCAAATTTGCATGTACTTTAAACGTACATAAATTCACATGAATTCAAATACATATTCACAAATTCGCTTCCTCAGTTTTTGATATAAAAAAAATATACGAGGCCTTCGAGGAATCATTGAAGCAAAGCAATAATGATAAATGACTAATGGGATTGTTTGGTTGATAGTTGTGAAAAATCGAATTCAATTCGTGAGTATCTATTACGTTATCAAGTATGGAGCATAATATTTACTTGGCACAGTAATTTTTCCTGGAGTAATAAATCAACACAATTTTGACATGACGTAAATCTATGTACCTACATAGTATGCTTGTAAAATAATCATAGATTTCAATCATCTTCAACCACACAGCAAAAAAATAATTGAACTAGTCATCAAAACGAATCTTAATTTTCAATATCTGATTGCAATACAGCTGGGCTGATAAAATATGAATGTCATTGCAAAAAATCTCTTTTCAAGACATTCATGCTCCATGTGACGTTGTTATTCTAATCCTTTAAAACGAAAGAGTCTACTTGACAAAAACCTTTTTATTCTAAATTGCTATTGAATTAAAAATTAATGTTTATCAGCCAGCATAATTATATTATACTAAAAACGCTTTTGTAAAATGTTCAAGGCGCGTTTTTGTGCTTAGTGTCTAGTGTTTTCAATTGAATCGATCATGATGAGTCAGTATCCACTCTTGAATTCAAAGTCTAAAATACATGAATATTTTGTCCTTTGATCTTAAGTGTCGCAACCTTAAAATGATGTATTTTCTCGTCTCAAATTCTAGTTACACTTAAGGGGAAAGGGGCGCTAGTAGTGCCATAACTACACACTACGTGGCGTGTTAGTAACCTGGAGCCCTTGGAGCTT
>JAQFXM010005724.1:0-14425 GCA_034693345.1 Entomobrya multifasciata | reverse complement strand
TAGAATACTTACTCAAAAACGTAACTTAATAATTCAATTTCAACGTTCATTTTTGTTACAAAATTTAAAATGTGCACTACCCAGTCCATGATGTCTTACATTCGAACGTATGCTGGTGATGTGTTGTGAAATGTAATGGAATATCCGAAAATTATTTATGACCATCAGTCTCATGAATGATAACGAAACGATTCCAACATGTTTATGCTGTTTATAGTCAAATCTCATTGACTTCTCAGGCTTGTTGGACACACTCAATATATGTTTGATCATCATTCAGTGACTCACTGTGGTTAGGCTTGTTGACTATTAACTTTTTCTGATTTTATTTCCTAGTAAACATACATAAGCTTATTTGTATTTAAACAACATTTTTATGTCTAATATAGGGCATCTTGTCACACCTTTTCATTTTCGCTGTGTTTCATGCATACGTACTTTATTCATTCAATCCACTGATATATCATATAGATACTAAAACCAAATTTACCAACTGTCGTGTTTTAAATTTCAGCCAAACAGGAAATACCTTCCCAGGTATGTGGTTTCTATAAGGTGGAAATATCGGATAAAAAGCTTAAAACGGATATGTTTTTCAATTTGTATTGTATTAAAGGTGTAACTATTTAGAAATTATGTATAATTTTTGGTGTTAACTGCTTTATGCTTGAACAATGGTATCGGTTAATATAAATTCTCTTTTTTAAACTAAACAACACATTTTACTTTACTTTGTTAAGCAACTGCAAAGCATCGCATTTTCATATTTATACACCAAACTAAAGTAAGCTAACATTTGATGCACCAGAAGCTTAGTCATTAAAATATAGGAAGCGAATGCAAGCCGTATATGCTTGATTTAAGTCCGCAGTTGTACAAGACGAAAAACTGCAATGTTAAAGCACAGCAGTTCAATTTGTGATAAGGACTTTGTATTTACTTCACAAAGTTTCTTTCTGCTTTTATTTGCTTACTCTGAACTGTTGTCTTAATTACACAAAAAAACGTGTCTAATGAAAAACATTTGTTACGTTATGACAAACGGTTTGATCGTTCAAGAATATAAATTGAAACCGTTCTCCAAATCCATGATTATTTGATCGATTGAAGAGAAAATTTTTGCTGTTGTTTTATTTCCAAGTTGGAAGCCAACCTGTAGTCATTCTATAGTAAGAACGAAACCATGGGTAACGGTCCAAGTAAAGCTGAACTAGAAAAAATTAAAATAGAGAGCGAAGCAAAGGTTTTCTTCCAAAAATTAAGGTGTATCAAAATTCATATCGCCTGAATAAATTATTAATAAAATTCTATGAACTTATTTTTTAGTACAAGCCTGTTGAAATCGAGTGGGCTGCAAGGAAGGAAATTGCACTTGCACAAGTAAAACTGGACGACAAACGGGCTGATTTGGACTACCGATATAAAATGGAAAAGCTGACAAATGACAAGATCAAGAATACATTACACGTTCAGACACAATCTGAAATCATCATAAAAATCACTGAACGAGGGTTCGGCCCAGATGACTTTTGTATGGCCACAGGGATATCATACCTAACGTTGAAAGATGAGCTACCCAAAGCGGAAATGGAAATCTTGAAGGCAACGATGATCAAATCTATGGATCGCAACACAAAGCGGAAAACAAGAGGCGTAGATGAGTCTGATACAGGATTTGAAAGCGATAGCGACACTGCAGACAACCAAATTATGACAACTTAAGATTTAAAGCTTCAACCTAATATTTTTTAAACTTATGATTTTTGGTACGTGTCTATGATTTTAATAAAATAAATGATGTCATCGTTGCCTCCAAATATTTTAGGATGTTGTCGAAAAACTTAAATGTGAATATTTTAATTGTTATTTTGACAAATAATTTACGCGTAAATAAAATATTGCAATAAAAAATGCGTGTTTCTTGGTATATTGAACATTTTTTAAGTAAAAATAATAAAAATGTACCGTGAACTACTTTTTCTTCTCTAATAAGACAATATATTATTCAGTTGAGGAATCCAACGTACTAATGAGAATCAAAAAACCGGCAAATTTCAAGTTTTTATCGAGAAGTGATAATTATGCTATAATTTTGCTTACTACAGTATGTATTCTTTTCTTTTTGTTCCTTGAAGAGACTCGTTAAAATAAAAGATTATATTCCGGGAAAAAATATAGCGCCCTTTCTCCCAAAACTTTAACTTCATAAATATACATAAAATTACAAATCTTCATAATTATAAAAATGAGCTTGTTGAATGTCTAATTTTCTTCATTATTGTATCTCGGTAATGGTCTGTATACATAAATCTTGTAATTTTAATACACATATAAGCATTGTTGCTTTCGTATATTGCGGCCTAATTAGCTTTTAAAACAGTCTCATCCTCTTGGTATACTTCTTTGAAAATTAGTGGTGAAATAACAAATCCAGCAAAAACCGTCGATTCTTACGACTTAAATTTGAATTTAATCTTTATTCAAGAGTCTTTCGATGTCCAGTACAAAATGTAATGTTGTCCCATAGGTGACTCCATAACAAAAAAAATTACTATGAACCACTTACATTGAGATATTTTCATATTACAGTTTCATAACATCTTTAACAATTTTTAGACAATGATTTTAGAATTGAATTGATTTTACATTTTTCTGGCGTGCTGAAATTGTTTATTGAAATGTTCATTTAGGAAAAAGTAAAATTTAAAGTATTATGCATCAAAAAACATAAATAAGTCCAAATTTAATTTCAATTCTGAAATCTAACGATTTTATCGCGCGAAATATTACTGTGACATTAATGGAATATTCTCATCGTAAACTGAACACTCCACAACTAAGCGAATCAATATTCACCATTACAATATCCACAATCCACAACAGTTACGTCCGCGAGGTTTCAAATGAAGCATACACAAATCTATATCACTATCAAACTTCACAATTTTAGGTTTCACAAGTTATTTCCGTGTTTACAGATAATATGTACTCCAACATTTGTTGTCGGTTCTATGTTTAATTTGGTCTGTATAGCTATATTACTGATAACATTTTGCTTACACATGTAGAATGCAAACATATTCCGCAGTAATAAATTGGAATGTATGGAATAAAAACGCAGACTTCTTTGAACTAGGAAATATTGTCTCCCCGAATATCCACTATTTTTGTTCATTTCAGTTTTTCAGTTGTATTTTTACTCCTACTACTAAAAATTAATTACCAGATACTAATCAAAACTAATTTAAAAGTATATTCAACCAAACTTTGTTTACCACAACGTCTGGAATAAATGCCATGGAATTAAATCTCTCAACAATGAGCTCCATTATGTAAGATTAACAAACAACTTAAGCCAGCTTACATTTAAGTAAAAATCTAAAAATTTGGTTTTATTTTATTAGCGCTGCTGTGGTTTTTGGTGCTGCGCTGGGATCAATTGGTTCTGCTGCTTACCGTCGTATTAAGAAAGCTAGGAAAGCTAAAAAGTCATATGTGGAATGTGATCATAGCCCTGTGATTAATTCTGAGCATTGTTCTATTTGCCTTTGCAATAACCCGGTATTGTCCAAAATGCTACTGGAGAGAATGGAAAGACAGACTCAGAATTCTAAAAGTATTCAGGGCCAATTTGATAATGACACAGATCATATTATAAATTGCAATACACAAACCGGCAGTTATTCCTCAGACACTAATGGTTGGGCAAAATTCGATGAGCTGCCCAGAAATATGGACTTGGAGTTGGATGCATCAAACGACAACTACTACAACCGGGATTTCATAAACAAATGCAGAGATCTGGTGTTTCTGGAAGCACAATTAAATAAAATCGAAGATGAACACAAACACAAAATGGAAAAGTTGGAAAATATTCGTGCCAACGAAATCGCAAAAAATGAGGCCCAGTATAAAATAATCCAGGCAGAAATATTAAACGAAAACTTTTTTCAATGATTTTGTCTAAAAAAAATTCGTAATAAAATCGATTTAAATTGCATTAAAGTAGGAACGTTTTGTACTGTTTAAAAAAGTCATAATAATTTATCTACCCAGCAAAATTTATAAAAATAATAGCATTCTTTCATTAAAACGACTTCGTTTCCACTTTTTACATTAATAAAAACATTTATGAAACACTTTTTACGGAGGATTTGTTTTACCAGATTAAGGGTTATACAGCAAGCATGCTGGTGTTTAAATTACACTTCTTGAAAACCTCTAGAAGTCATTTCAGCTAAAATGTATGCATAAAAGTACAAAATCACTAAACGCACCCGTTTAATGGGATTGTGCACGGTTTGTCTTGATGTTTGAATAATCCAATATAAGAGTAATCTCTAACAACCATATTTGGTTTGTTTACAGAGTGCCTGCTCCACAAATATATAATTTTTGCTGCATGTAAAAGCTTTTATTTTATTTTAACACATATTGGACTGAACATGATTATTTGTTTGGATAATGCTTGTTTTGTACATAAATATAATACTGTCTTGAATTCCTAGAAAAAATAATATTGTGTCCACTAGCTTTATCAAATATTTTATGAATACAGTGTGTACCAATAAATATTAATAAACATTTTACCGTATAATAACGCTGATATTATAAATAAGGAAATACGTAAGATGTTTTTGTTCCTAAAACGTTTATGAGAAATAGAGTTTACTTTGTAAGCAGACAGATTTATGCATTTTCAAAACAATTCGGGTGCAAATATCGAGCACATTAGGTTATTTTTGTAGAACAACAAACACAAAGGTGTGTTAACACATATAAACTTGCTTCAGCTACTACAAATTTTGTTGGTTATCATCATAAGAGTGTTTACTAACAACTATATTATACATCTGTAGTCTTCTGTTTACATAAGAATGTTCCACTTCAGTGGTTCAATATTTTAAGTAATACATATTTTTATAGACATTACTGGTATAATATTCTTGTGGTATAGTAGATTTTACAGTTTGCCGCACATTACATATATTTGTTCTGGAAAGATTTTGCTAAATTTTTCTTCTGAAGAATAAATTTATTAGCGCAAGTTGACGTTTTAACAAATTTCTCCTTAAAAATTAAAGCTCAAATTAGTAATCTTAAACATTTATGCTATCCATCGATACCTACAATATATTTCAAATTCTCTTAAAAAATTTCAAATAAATTGTTAAGCATGAATCAAGTTGAAAGTAATTGTATACAAAAAAATCGCATCGATCTAATAGAAAAAATTGATTGCAACACACATTTATTGGTTTTCCTAGAAGAAAGAGACATCCTTTCCACATGTGACGTCAGCGAATTGGTAACTTATTTTTTGGTTTACATCATACATAATTGGATAATTTGTAATTTAAACATTTTTCTTTAGAATGCAAATCCAGACAAGTATGCAAAAGCTAATGATCTTTTATCAAAAATGGTATCCAAGCATAATGGATATCAAGACCTCTGTTTTGCACTACAAAAAAGTAAACAATCTGGAGCGTACAGAATTTTAAACGGGTTACACACAAACGGAAGTAGTTCTGACGAAACACATGAGCAATCAGTTTATGAACCCCGTCCAAAAAATCAACCAAACGTAATATATCTCTTCATTGTCGCAATTTTAGCGGGGATTATTGTGGCTTGCCTATTTCTTCTCGTTTATCTTGGCTTCGGGAATACTTCTGTAAGCATTCACAGGAAACCAATGTACCAACGTCAAATATACTACAACTCGAAAGTTTATGTCATGGATTCCAATGATATATTTATTGCACAAAATGGAAATTGTTTGAAATACTGCTGGATGGGCCTGGAAATGAACTTTTTATTGAAGGGCTCGAAAAGTCTGATGGAATCGAGGCTTTATGTGTTAGACTTACACAACTGGATACGCTTCATCTAAATAATAGCAACAAAAAAATATGCAAGGATGTATTACCAAGACCAATAGAAGCAGCATTGGGTACAATTTTTAACAAGACGATTCATACACTAACCTTAGAAAACTTTGATTCTAGTTGCATACAATTGTATCGACTGCTCTGTAGACATGGTGATTCTTGGAATCTTAAGTCATTGGTATTAGTTGGTGGCAATCTAAATTATAGAACCACCGTATTTTTTGAGTCAATATTACAGAAAACTGAAAATACATTATCAGATCTTTAATTGAAAGGAACAACTGTTAACACTGCACTATTTCGGACGCACTCTCAAGTTTATTTTAAAATGAAATCGATAACCATCAATTGTTGTATTGCCTCTTATCATATTCCTGAACGATCATCTAAAATATTCCCAAGGGTACATGATTTGTATACTAGTGAGTTTCCATTGCCAAAAAATGTATTAAAATCTTTGTATGGTCTCCGACATTTGGTTACATTGCGATTAAAAATCTTTATCCCTAAACGGTTCAGTAATTTTAGCGTTCTCTTTGTGTCTACAGAGTTTCCTTTGTTACGTGAAGTTTATTTAGACCTTGAATTTGCCATTTGTTCTCACACAAACAGGATTATTCACAAGAATGTGACTGTGCTTGATTATGAAACAGTGCTAAAAACCCGTCACATTAAAATATTTTAGTTGGTCACAAATTGTCGTAAACTTTATTAAGCTTAACATTGTAATATTATGATTTGATGAATTTTAACGTTTTATACCTTAGTGATATTTGATGAAAATATAGTCAAACATTATGTTATACACTGTAAAAATTCATAGTGATAATTTAGTTAATGAAAGTATTTATTTTAAAATCATTATGGCACGTAAATAAAGGAAAAACCAAGTCCATTGCGAACATTTATTAGTTTTTTAGTGGTTGTAAATATTGAGTCGATGAAAACTATGATTTATAAGCACCTTTATAGTGTCTCTGTATATTTGTATTTAATTGCAAGTTAATGAAGATGAAATAAAATATAGTGCAATGTCCATTAATGCACAAAGCGCGATAGACATACACAACCTTATGTATGTCAGAAACTAAATTTCTAAACACTCATGATGTAAGTGTGTTAACTCCACTATACAAATCAGTACAAAAATGGCTTCTCGTTAGGTTGAATATGGTTTGTGAGAATTTCGAAACAACATATTTTTAGAAACAAATATACTTAGAATCATTGTTTCTTTGAATTTATTTGGTACAAAATTATCGTTTTTACATGTACTGCTTAATTGTGTACATTTAAAATTATAATATTATTCAAAATCATTTAAGTTGTTTACATGAAATTAAAATTTAGTTTGAATTAGAATATATCACCATAAATAACATATAACATTAACTTATCCTTCAAACCTTGTCATTTATATAAACACAAACTAATCAAGTAATGAATCAATAAACACATACAGTCTAGAAATCGTTCATTCGTTTCCATGTGTACTGAAATTTAGAATTTTGTTCGCTCACATGAAGCTCCCAGTAGGACACGTTTGGTGTAATTGGAGACAACGTGGGTTCAAATCCTAAATTTTGTTGCTGCTGTACCTGAAAATAGGTAAAATTAGGCTGAATAAGATTTGGATTTCCGGTAGTTACCTTGCTGGACTTTTCGTTTGTAAGGTCCATCATTCCATCTTCTGAAGTGTATTCGAGTTGTTTAGTACCATAAAACCCATAAAACGATCCTATAAAGATGAATGTTATGGCAAATCCAAATAACGCAGCCAAAAAGTACGTCACGTGCCCTGGTTGCTTTAACGAAAAACATTTTGGGTTACTTTCAATTTCATGATTCTTGTATGACATACTACTGTCAGGGTGAAAATAAATGGAGCATGATTCTGCCTTCTGATTTAACCATTCGTATGAATCTTGAGCCAGTTTAACGAAACAGGTAATATTAGGAAACCATGTCGAAAGTTTCTTCGGTAAGTTCATGCTCCAAAACATTTTGTCCTTGATACAACAGAGCACTGTAATGTATTTCGGTACAGCTTTCTTGTTACTATATAAATTCAAATTATTGCTGTAACATCAAAAATGAAAAATAAATTTTAAAGATTCGTTTTCAATGTTGTTTACCTCTGACTCCACAGACAACAAAAAAACTTGTAGAGTTTTTCGATGTATGAAATTTTGCATTGCCGAATCTGTTTTACCTCAGATTGTTCCAACAAACCTAGGTTTGACAATTTACGAAACATTCCTTTCGCATTCTCTCGCATTGCCCACATCAGGAAATACTCCGCAATTTTTGGTAATACAACCTCACGTAATTCATGAATGCCCGAAATCATTACCGGCTTACATTTTGGTTTTCTGGAGTTGTTAGTTTAGTGACAAAACATACAGAAATATACAACTAATATGCAATTTTACAAAAAAATTCCAATAATCCCCATACATTTACAAGTATTGAGAAGTATGTTTTTCTTAAAAAGTGAGTAATTAACTTACCGTGGATTCCATGTAAGCAGTTTGACTATTACACAATGGTCGCATTGACATGTTTTTGCTGTCAACTTCTAGGTTATCCATCAGTCCCTTTATATCGTCATGGATGACAAAGTATAAGTGGACCAATATTCTAGAATAGGCGATTTTTAATGAGAAATAATCCAAAAATGTTTGGCATAGAAATCATTCTACATAAATGTATACAAATACTGTAATAGTGTAAAAATAATGTAAATAATATAATCAAAAATACCCAAAAAACGGCGTCTCGATTTGAAGTTGTTTCAGAGATGGGTAATTCTTTTTTATTCTCACATTCGGTGGCGGCACGGGTTTGTTCCACACATTGAAAATATCTTCTGTTACATTTGTGTTATGATGGTGCATAATCATGGTTTTAAAAATGCATTGTAGATACCAACGGTCAATTCAAAATGTAGTTTACTTTTGGTTTTTATGATGAGCGTCTGTACTAAGCTTCCGTGTTGGAAGAGCAATTATACATGTAGTCATAATGCGTTACGCTCACGGCAATGTGATCGAAAATAAATGTTTGTACGATGTTATAAACGACAGCAATATCAACAGTAAACAAAGCTAGTACGTCATATGCAATATTCGTTTCATTTTATGTTAAAACAACAAATGTATGAATACTTGCATCAATGAACTCTTTTGTCAGATAACAAACAAACAATTTATCATTCAATACAACTGTAAAAATCATTTGCTTGCACAAAAATACAAACTTTGTTGTTTGTATTAGAAAAATTAAGCCGTAGCAACAAATTTATACTGCGGCCACTAAATATTTATTTTTTATGCTTGTTTATCTTCCGCAAGTCCAAGTGATACTTTTGTAAGTAAATACCACCACCGCCAAAAGTAGAATCATCATCCCTAAAAGTACGTTTGTATACCAGGAGTCAACTGTGGTATTAGAATTTAGCTCATTGTATTATGACTTTAAATAATTTACGTGAAATGACTGAAAAAATTGCTTTATACATCTGCGTTAACTTTAAATTTAGTATGGTTTATTGAACACTAGCGACAAATTAAGAAACAGTACGATGCATTAATTTGGAAATGCAATAAAGAACGTACCAAAATAAAATACTGAACTGAACAAACTGTAGACATTTGGAATGCATGATAAACATATGATATGTCTCCTTATTTATTTTCATAAAAAGTAAAACACGGTTGTCATCAAACTTACTTTTGATCCAAACAATAAACAGCACAAATCTTTTCTATTTCCTGGTTAGAACAAACAAACAACGTTTCATTGCTTTATAAACTACAATAACGTATTTATTTTAAATGTTTGATTCAAACAAGGTGCCATAATTAAACTACAGCAGAATCCAACTGAAGTGAAGTTGAAATGGCATAATACAACTCCACAGACCCAAATATTTGCAATATGTGAATATCTGTAATACTGCGTTTTTTTCCTACTGACCTAGTTTTTCATTAGCTTTGCCTGTTGTTAGTTTGGCTAAGTTGTAATTTCATCACACATGTAGTCATAAATGCCGATGCATAAAAATACATAAAAAAATAAACAGCTTGCCAATTTTGCAGCAGCACTACATGAGGACACTTTGGGTCTTTTTGAATTTCTTGAAAAACTGCATAGACTAACTTACCTGTAATTTAGAAACTATGGGCGGGGGTGTGAGTAAAAATGCCATTAAAATGGCCGAAATTCAGAGCAACAGAGATTGTAGGGTAAGACATACGATAATTCAAAAGTTTTCTTTCATTGCTTTAATTCCTAAAAACATGAGCGTTAATTTATGATTTGTATTTAACTTTCAAAGATTAAGCCAACCGAGCTGGAATGGAACGCAAAAAAGGAAATCGAGCTAGCAAAGATCACCTTGGAGGCAAAAAAATTGAATACTGAATCAGATATCAGAAAAAGAGAGCTGGAAAATGCCCAAATGAAATCCACACGTTTTGACCAGGCTCACTTGGAAAATATAAAAGCATTTGCCGATAAATGATTTAACCCAGACGACATTTGCATGCTAACAGGGATGTCGTTTTTAACTCTAAAAGATGGCCAGGCAGACAATGAGACCGCTTTGTTGAAGGAAATAATGGCCCATGTAATGCAATCGAGAGCTTCTAATTCATCAAATACAAGTGAACCTTCAAGCGATAGTGACGCGGACAGCGAGAGTGACATTGGCGTAAAGGATAATCATGTGGTTCTTACAATTCCTTAACGCTGATCACAATTTTTGTACCAAATAATAATTGAAATACTCTCTGTTTGCATAATATCATCATTGATTAGCTTTATAAACAAAAATTACTTTGACCTTAAAGTTGTAAGTGTGGTTCTAACATTTCTGTAAATTAAACATGCACACAATAATTAAGGGACGAATTATTCTTTTTGATTAAATACTTGTAAAGACTGGCTGATAATTCGTATCAGTACAAGAGCTTGCTATGTTCTGCCAATTTTCTAATTATAAAAGTTTTATTATCATATATACATAATTGCACGTAATTATCTCGTCGAAGTATTTAGTTCAATATAAATACTGCACACGTTTCAATTGCGTAAACGGTGCCCTGACATGGATTTGTATAGATAAAGTGGCTTTCCATTAGGCAAAAAACTTTTTCGATGATATAAACTGGTAATTTTTATGAACACGGTTTGTCAGCGTTAAAGTCATTTACTACGAACTATGAAATTTGAAAGGTTGATTGAATTTTGTCCCCAAATTGTGAGTACATTTGTTTTGTAAATCATAGAAATGCAGCTTATCAAGTCTTAAAAACTTATGACGGGCGTTTTGTTCTAAAAGTTATCATCCAATATGACATATGGTAATATTTAGTTCACCAACGTCCATATTAATTCAATTCGAAGGTACGCGTATCATAAGAGGAGCATTCTTTCATATTTCTGGCAATGGTATTCACAAGTATCATTTAAATCTCACTAGTGCGTATAAACAACTTTTGGCACAAGTTTGATCCATTAAAAAATGGGGTTGGCTTCAGAGTGTAGAAAATAAGATTTACTGTAGTCCTAAAATTCGATTTGCAGTGAGGCTTCCTGGTCCATGCCTACAATATCGATGCTACGCCGATTTTATTGCTGAACTTTCACGTTTCTCACGATATAATTTTTTGCTCCGACACTATACCAAACGTTATATCGTGGGAAATTTGTGCTTCTCGTTTTGTATTAAAAATAAGGCACAGCAAAGCACAGTGAACTGGTAAGCAGAGCAGAATACCATTTCACTGTGCAATGCTGAATGCAGCAATTTGGACAATATGGAAGGGAATCTCATTTTGCAAACCTAAATTTGGTAATTCTTTTCATTTATTCAACTGTCTATTTTGTTTAATCAACTACAAATACTGTTAAGCTTGACTGTCACCCTCTTAGCAATTTTGATCTTCATTGGTGAAATGATTAGCTCAATTCCACAACCGGAATACATCTGTTCATTCCGATTTTATGCACACATTTTTTTCCAAAAAGAAGGCCAATCCAAAAAAAAGTTCAACTTAAATTATTTAGTACTCTAATGAAGCATTTAGTTATTTTGACTTAAACCAATAAATTATTTATTATGGTTTTGTTTAAGGTATGTTTATAATTTAAATCGAAATCAAATTCATTCTTGCTCTGCTAGAATTTTACTGAAGACGATTCAACATCATGCAAGCTAAAAAAGCATTTAACAGTTTATATAAAACTGTTTTAAAAAAACGTTGCAATGAAAACATTATTTCACATTAAATAAATTATAGTACATACGGCGTTTCGAAAGATTTGCTAACATGTGAATTTTGCTAAAGTAAAATTATGCTAAAACTAAATTTCGCAAATACGACAGTTCACTTCTGCGAGCTAAACACAGTAAAAACAAAATATGTGGCAAGTTTTTTTGCTTGATAACCTTTGCATGTACATTTGTACCTATTTAGGGTACTATATTTAATACATTAACCAAAATGAGTTGCCCTGTAGGTTTTTAATTTTTGTTTGCAGTGCAATTTGAATGAATTAGTATGTTTCGGCTTAATTTGGTCGACAAATCAATATGTATAGAAATGACCCCTTCCTTCATTAGTCGTTCATACTGACTTTATTTATAAAAGATATGTACAAAATTTGTCCCCAAAAATTTTACATCATCGATTCATTATGCACTTTTAATCTTGTGCACAACAATTTCAAGTCAATTTTTGAAAAATACAAAATGATATATATTTTCAGTGAATAAAACACAACAAGCTGTCTCAAATTTTTATAGCTTACATTTCGGTATATTTTTTCAACTCCAAATAGCATTCGATAAATTGAATTTCTCCGCTAGTTTAAGTAGATTTGGCAGCATTTCCTAGATTGCATATAGTACTGTTCCCACCAACTTATCGTATTTTTGCCGTCTGATGTTTTTTCATATCTCTTCCATATATTGTGAAGACCACCCAAGAATTACTTTTACTTTGGTGTAAATGGGAACGCGCAAAAAACCGGCGAGCAACAAAAAACAAATAAGTAAGAGCAAAAGCTACTGTAATTAATACATTTTCATAATAATTGACAAGACCATCCAGTTGATATTTGGTTGCGGCATATATCACTTTTCAATTGGCTCATTTGGTGGTGCGTCAACTGGTCCTAAGTACATATTATTATTATTGTGTACAATTATTTTCATAATTTTAGGAGAAATGTCAGGAATTTCAACTACTTCCGTTTCTGATTCTGTTAATCCAGATGTGAACATTGCTTAAAAAACTGGGCTTGTGCCCTCATATAAAGTAAAGACATTGATTTAGAATCAATCGTTTGAGAAGATAAAAATAAAATGACTTTTTCGCACTTGCAAGCATAAACCGATATCTGATGAAGAACTGACTTCTTCTAATATTTACTAATCTGTAAACATCTGCTAAAAAACGTATATGTTCTCATTATTTTGAGCATTTTTAACAAACTTGTTATGTAGATTGTCAATATTGCATGTAAATGTTCGAATTGAAAAAAATATACCAAATAATGTTGATGTTTTGGATTGTAATAGAAATGTGTGTGTGAAGTACTAACTGTATGGCTAATTTAGGTAGCATTTGATTTCCTTCGTATGTATGTGCATCCATAAAAGGTCCAATCTGACTCCTTTTTTGTTTTAAGCAACTCCAACGATTAATGTGTTGGGTATAGAAGTTTGAAACATACAACTACATACATGCATAAAATAGGATTACTGAAAAGAAGCAGACATAAAAGAAATTGATACGTACTCACAATACAGGTCCATGTAAGCATATTAGTGCATTCAATTACTTTACCAAACACAAATTCACAAACCTCATGCACACTGCGTACGTGTGTACATTACAAACACAAATGTTTGTCCACATATTAAAGGGTTTTACGTCCAAAGTTTCAAAGCATATGGCTTGCAGCATTGCAGCCTTCAAAAAACTACAACATGTTTAGTTGTTGTTTGTCCACTGGCTTTGTCGTAAGTTTTTTCCAGCCAATTTATTTCCCGAAAAGTTCACTGATGTTTTTTGTAGTTGCAGTTAACCAAGCAAATTTTGAAAATTAAAATACTAAACCTTTAACGCAATCATTTACTGTAATCGTTTTACAGCCGAGTCTTCAAAGCATTTAGATAATATGGCACCACGACGGAGTACACGTCAAAGTAAGTTCGAACTACGTCATAAATTATCTAAAATAACAGGTCAATAGTTTTTTACTTGAAGTATTTATATTATTATGATTGCAGAAATCCAACAGACAGCCCCTACTCCCATTCAATCAGGAAGAGTGACCAAGAAGAAGTGTTCAGTGAAGGAAGAAAGCAGGCAAAGTACTTCGACTGAAAACTTGTTGAAACCGAGTAGCCAACAACCTTCACGTGCGAAATCGACAGTATTTACTAGTTCCAAACGCAACGTTGGAACACGTGCTGTATCAAACAAAAAGAATGTCTCCAAAGTATCAAGCAAGAAAAA
>JAQFXM010005723.1:0-14428 GCA_034693345.1 Entomobrya multifasciata | reverse complement strand
ACGAAGGCCTAGCTTTTGTGAATCATGTTCATTTTGTCAGATAATTTTCTTTTGTGTAAAACCATTAACGTTCCGACAAAACTATAAAGTTGATTGACTTTGAATGAAGTAGTAAAATTAAACAGGAAGCATAAGGATTCATAGAGATCAGTGCAAGGTTAAAGTTCGGCAACTTTCCTCGTGTTAGTAAAAACACTAAGCCAAAGTGTATCTCAGTTTTCCACAATGTACCTAGTGTCTAGGGACAAATTGAAAGCATCGACCACAATAGAGTACAATGAATGATTTACGGTTTACGGTATATTTTCATTTGACGTGAGGGCAAAGCTTTGCCTTTGTAAAGGCAGTTAACAGTAATTGCGGCAGTACTGCAAATAAGTAGTCAACATTAACATCATATTACACATCATTAAAATGCATTTTTCGCCTATGCCGTGCACATAAATGGGGGACGTGTTATGAAGATCTACGAGAATAAAAATTCAAATCTTAACGTATAATAGTATAATTTGAGAATTTTTCATCTTTCTCGTATACAGCCCAAAACTTTAAAAGAAAATCGTCATTGCATAAAAATTAATTAGATTAGAAGGGCTACAATATTGACTGCATGTACCCAATTTTTAAAAGTAAATGAGAAAAAGGAAAGAAGTTATTGTATTTTTAGAGTAAATCAATAAGTGAATTACTAAAATAAACATTGCTAAAAACAAGCAAAATAAATAAGCATCATGTTCAAGAAACTAGAACAACATGTTTACAGTTTACACAAAGAAGTTTGAAACTCGAAATTATTGACCTATTTGATAATAGATCGTTTAGTAAATAAATCCATAAAAATTTATGAATTTCAAAATGCATATAGCATGTGACAGCTGTGTGTACATATTTTTTCCTCTTTATCAGTCAAACGGAAAGAAACCCTAATTTAGCCACGAATAGTTAAATCCGAATCTACGTCTTCACTTTTATAGCTTAACTGTTCACTACTTCACATCGCATCATACCCACATACTATATATACTTGATATTCGTTACGTGATGTAATTCCAATAACCAACTAACCAACATAAAAATCAACTACTGTATTGCGTCTATAATCCTAAAAATGCATTCGAGATTTGTTTTCATTCATGTGCTTTAACACATAACGGCTTGTTTCGTCGTAGTTCGTTTCGTGGTACGTACAAAACATGTTATGCTGCTTAAGAACGGATACGGGACAGCGAAGTAATCATCATAAAAATTGGGAGGATCCCAAACTGATTTCCGAAGAATTACGAATAAAGCGTATCAAAGAAGCGTATTAAAAAAGCAGAAGCAAAAGTAGATAAAAAAAACTTAATGCATTAATGCAAGTAGACGAGGTACAGCAACGAGCACAGTATATTTGCACTTATGTGAGAATCTAGCTAGGCCGGTACGATATCAAATTGCAAATTGCAGCACCATTAATATTCAATAGTTTTTTCCCATCTCATATCGCACAATTTAATCACACAAATTATAACTACAAAAAACAGCCTTTACTCTTTAAGTTTCGCAATGCGCGCAAAATTTAATCGTAAAGTAGTGATTTAAACGCAATAAAAATCAAATGTTCCGTTGATTAAAAAGTAAAGGAGGTTTTACGATAAGAAGATACAGAGTTGAGATGATAGTCTTCAAGAGATACCTAGTTTTTATCAACCAAACGGAACAGAGGAAGCTTATTATTATGATATGCTAAGTTTTTGTTCTACTGACTGACTTGCATTTCGGTTTTTTTTCTCAAAGACGCTCGTGCTTGCGCTGTACCTCAATCAAAGTGAACAGTATTTACAGTTTCACATTAGTTACGCTATAAGGTACTTACTATTCCACCCGAAAGACAGTTTCTCATAAGTCTCAAGTTGGTTTTTATAATGGGATGATAAACATAAATTACTGGGTACTAAATTTTAAGCCGGTTGTTTGCCGGTTACAGAAGAAAAATCACTTACGGTTTAGGGTTTTATAACAAGTTTCTTATGCAATTTAAAAAGAAAGATTATATATTTCTTTGCTAATTTATAGTACTTCAGTAAGCAGAAATCATAATTGTAATTTAGTAGTTTATAGAACGGAGTGGAGGAGTACTTAAAAATTACTTTTTTGGTAAAGCTCTGCTCAAAGTACCGCATAAGTTTTTAAGAAAGAAACTTATAAATGGCAAGCTTTCATGTGGGATAGAACGGAAGTAGGACATTGGGACATAATTTAAATTCTGTTGTTTTGAAGGCAGGCTAAGGTTACACTTACGGCTAGAGCTCTGAGTGATCTCTTGAGCTGTTAACTATAATCATTATAACAGAAGACTGTAAAGAACACAACGGTATTTGGAAAAATAAAAATGCAAATATAGACAAAGACAACATGCACAGCTCATTAAAATTTTGTCACTCTTCGTGTAACTTTTGGAGTGAATATTGACTTAACCTTGCATTGTCTCCCGGAGCGATTTTCAACACTTTGAATTTGCTGGCGATGCGATATGCGACGCTGTCTTTTTGAGATGAACTTAAAACTGACATATTTTGTAAAAATAGATTTTTATGCTTTTTGTCACAGTTGGCAATAATAACATTTAGTAGTTTTTTCAAGATTTGTTAAAAACGGCATACACATGTCATGTCATAACTTAAGTATTACGACTACGGCCGGCAGCAGTATTTTCAGTATTTGCTTGCGACAGTAATGTGACTATAGTTTGTCGTTATGTCGTATAAAATGAAAGATGACTCTTTTGACCTAAGTTTTACTTACAGCTTACTTTTCCTTTGTTTTGTCTGGCAAGCAAGTAACAATTATTTCGCCTAGAGTTAAAACTTGATGCTACCGTTAATAAACATTTGTCAAAAAATGTGTGGTTTTGATTTTAGTGCAGAGTAATGTCTGACATATAACGCAACGGTAAAAAAATACAGTTTTACCTTTTATGTTTACCTAATGCATAATAAATTTGAGATATATGTAGTAATGAGAAAATATTATCATCAAAATTCACTGCATATGATGACCATATTTTTACGTTATAGTTGACAAAAACATTATTGTTTACTGCCATTCATAAGGAGCTTGCTCGTGAAACTTCCTTAAGAGATAAAGAAAAAGATGTCATATGAGAAATGTCTATAAAACCACAAAAATGTGAAAAATATTATAACGTTTTTTATTTCGTCTTCATGTGAAATTCATACTACGTCTTAGCATTTAGCATCTCGTCTGCAAAATAAAGTCAGCTACAAAAGTTTATGACTAAAAATTTAAATACAATGGAAGTGGGAAAAGATTTTATAGCGGAAGACACAATTTAAGAGAACCTTAATGTAGCTGTAAAATACATATTTTCTTAAAATATTACTCTTTACGACAAAAGAAACAAAAAAAGAATAGCATTTGTCAAACAGTTTTGTGACAGCGGCTATAAAAATGAAATTATTTACAATTAGTGCAGTACAAACAAACATTTTAAATTTCATTGGCAAGTTGGCTAGGTTGTGGGACATGCCCGATAAAATAATTTTAACCTAACTCAAGGTCGAGGGCTTCCTATATACTTTTTAGTTAATATTATTTTCAATGTTAAGAAATAAAACGTTTTTATTTCCAAATAATTTTGTCTTGTCCCCAGAAGAATCGTTATATATTTGATAAAAATAGCGCTACCACTACTTGTTACGCATTGTTGTAGTCAAATAAATTGTTTTGTTATAATGACAGATACATAAAAGAATAATACTTTCGCACCACAGAGTATCTTGAATTTACAATATTATTTGGCAGGAAGTTGATATTCTTTCTGTTTTTGCTTCAAAACTGCAACCAGCAGACCCAATAAAATTAAAAAATGCAGTGCATACTGTACTACTACGTTACAATTCACAATTATTACGGTGACAAGGAAAACACAAGAAAAGTTGTCGTTTATGACCTTGGGTGCTTGGGACGAAAATATAATATTATAATAAAAAAGTTTTAAATGGATACTAAAAACATGCATGATACTTGTTTTTGCCTTCATGAATGCACAAAATACTTTAATAGGCGCATCTCCCATAATGCTAAAAAATCTTAAGATTTGCCAAATGCTAGTGTGAGTATCAAGAAGAACAAGTCTAACAAATCTTCCGTAAAATTACTAATCGCATCTTTTATTGCTTTTGGTCGAGTTGTTCAGAAAACATTGCATTCCATTTGCTCCACTACCCGACCGACTGTGACCGGAGTGGAGGACGGAGAATTAACAGAGATTTAATTTAGCAGACGATAAAAACTACAAAATGCTATTAACACGTGAATTGCAATTTTGTTAATTTCCTCAAATTTTCATTCAGTATTACAAATTATTTCAAGTTCACATCTCCTTTAACTTTACAACATAGGCTGTTCATCAAATTGTATATTTAATATTTAATACGTAGACTTTGCAATCGAAGATAATTTTGAAAAAATATAAAAATATCATCTTTGCTATTTTAAACTCTACCAACTTCTAGATATCCTCAGATATTTTCTTGAGTTGGCAGATATAAAAGTTATAAAAATACGTCATCTGAATTTTCATGTCACCCTCACCTTGTGAGTTGGTGTCGGTCTCACCGCCCTTTCTACGCTACGTTACTTTCTTTATAGTCTAACGAATGTATATTTTGGCAAGATATTTTTAATACTTTTTTTTCTTTCATGGCAATCTTGTTACAAGTCATGTAATTTTCAATATTTACATTACTTAACATCACAGAGTATATGTGGCTTACCAAAACAGAATGCGAATGGCTTAATTTTTATCAAAGCTTCAAATCTCTTTGTTTACATTCAATTGCCTTTTTTGAAATTACTACACAGGTTTTGCTTTATTACAATAAAACTAGATGAGATTGCGATGAGACTCACTCCATGAGCCATATCGTTATTTTTATATCTTCGTTGCCATTTGTCCGCTTCAAGTGAATCAACAAATGCGCATGTCTTTTTAAGCGCAGCATGAGTCGTGGACAAATTGCTATGAAGAATGAAAGGGAATGCCAATGATGAGAATCATTAATTATTCACCACCATCAACCATCATCATCTCATCTCGTCATCTTCTTAAAATGCGTAAAGTTATGGTGGCAGTACGGTGGAGAAGCTCCATAATATGCTAATTCAATTCACAGAATGAAATGGAGACGAGACATGGGATGGGTGGTGTACACCAAGTTTAGTTCGGTTGTAACAACTGATTAAATACTAAAATGAATTTCTATACGACAAAAACAAATTGACATATGCTGAAATCATAAAAATATATTTTAGTGTCCTGAACAAAATGGATATGCTAAATGGACAAGTATTTCTCTTAAAATATTGTGAACTGTTCACGTTCACAGGACAGGACCTTGTTGACTTTGACTTGACTGTTTGCAAAAATAGATAAATATACTTGTTCACTAATCATTAAACTACGTTGCTTTCAAGCAAAGATATTTTTTGGACATTGTGTGCGTGGGAGCTGAGAAGTTCCCATGAAGAAAAAACAGAGACGAGTTGACAAACGATAATGGTTCCTCTTGAAGAAGAGACAGTCATCATGTTATCATTTTAAGTGTATACCTACTCAGCATAACAGATTTTAGGATTTTCATTGTATCCCAAATCCCAAGTGCGGCATTTCGATGTAGACGGAAGACATTTAACACGTGAATATAATGGTACGGAAAAAACGTGAGATATGCCTAAATGTATGCAGTTGGCAGTTCATTCGACCATGTTATTTGTATGAAAAAAACAATAAAAATATAGTAATGACTTGACTAGTGACTTGACAATTTTTTTCAACTAAAATACCCTTTTCAGCATGTCATTCTGAATATTTCTTGAGACACGTTAGTTATGTGCATCGTATGAGTTTCTTTAAATTGCAGAATTGCACCGCAGGTTTTATGGGACATGATCAACCTCCTTTCAAAGTCTACAATGACGATTGCAAATAAACAAAGCAAATCTTGTGTATTGAAGGGAAGGATAACAAAATAGACGTCTAGTTTGTGTTTGATGTTAAACAGCAACTTTTTCATTAAGAAAATGTGCTATAAAACCTCCCAATAATAAAATGGGACTAGAACACAAGAAATATCACATTGAGAAACACAAAAAGAAAGAATCAAGTGCATCATTGCCACTTGCCATTAAGAGCTTGTTCAAGAGAAAAAAAGACAATAAATAATAAAAAACAGAAAACAAAGAATGCTACAGGATCATTTAAAAGTAGTCTATAGAGATCATAATGCGGAGGGAAAGTTTTAATCATGACAGAGATTTTTTTTTAGAGATTTTCGTCCGACCAGACCACCACCAATACAAAGGCATTCATCCATCACATCACAAAAAAACAAGACCTTGGTGTCATTTTAGACAACACAACAACGTGCTACTAGAATTGTTAAAACACAAAAACATATTTGACAATGAAAAGGGTGAAATAAGTAGCAGTAGATTAGTGATAATATCTACAATTTTGTTTAAGATCGTCCCAGATTACAGCTTATTTTACAGCGATAAGACATCTTTTCTTTTTACAAAGCAAAGTCACAAGACAAATTATTGTCTTGAGCGAAAATTGTTTCACAGAAAAAGGAAGAGAAATTGCATAGCTCCTAAGAAAGAGGGTATTGCTCACTCACGCAGCTTTGTTATAAACAAGTCATTTTTAAAACGAAAGAAAAGTTTTTTTGTGAAGTGATTTAGAAAAATACACACATAAAAAAATGTACACACACACGTGATAAACTACAAAACAATTTGCTTGAACAAATAACAATGTGATCAGACATATGATAAAGTTTTCTGATGATGATAGGCAAAAAATATCCAACTTCCTTTATTACTATTATTATTTTCACAATTATTTTTGAGATAAGAATAACATGCAATCAATTATACATCTCTTTTCATTTTTATGCTCCACCAACACCACCACTGTTTTATCTTTGTAGAATGATGTACCTTTTTGTTCACATGCAAATTATTTGTGTTTTTTACACTCTTTGTCGGATGGATTTCAATTTCAATTTAGAAACTGCGATTTTTGAACTGACTGATCAAATATGACACTTGATTTTCATAACGCACACACGACTCCTTGAGTACGTGTTTTGCCAGAGAATTACATATATTAACCGTACCCATGTTGCGTTGCAATTCGTAGAGAAAAATTGATTCTATTTATCAAAGCGATAACCGACTTGATCAGTTGAAACCTAAGTTGCTTTAATTTCATGCAGTGCACTACACACATCATTATTACTACTTTACAATGCAATACTTCGAATTCAGTGGTAATTTTACTTTCGCTGAGAAAATGTTGCACATGCACTATACCATGCATTTATATGATAAGCTTGGTATAATAATTAAGTTGTAGAATCTTTAAATCTGTTGAGGTTGACTGAAAATCAAGGTTGAAAAATTGTTATCATGCGATGATACGAGGTCCACCTCATAAGATTCGTTTTCGTTTTAATTTAGTGTTAATAATTTTGCACAAGAGGTGCATGCATTCAATAATATACTCTTGCAAAAAAATTGGGAAAAATGTGATTTAGAAAAGATATGATGAATACATTGACTTGAATCCAATTTTTTGTTGTTGCTTTCATGCAGCTTGTAATTATGTGCTAATTTCTTCTTCGAAGTGTAGGAGGATGATGATGAGGCGATAGCTGTGGATTGTGTATTGAAATCTCACGGTGGTTTTCCGTTCTCTTTCCCTGCAAGTTATCTTGTAGATACATCTCATTTCCTGCTCATTCATTCACTGTTAATTTATATTTACTAAACAAAACTGACAGAAAGCCTAACTAACAAGACAAATGCGTTTTAGATTCAGAAATGATTAATGGCTTTCTTGATGATTCTCTTTTTTATCTGAAATTAGTGACATCAAGAAAATAGAACATTTTACAATTACAATACATAATACACATTTTATGCGTACAATTACAGAATAGATTAGTTATTCATCTTAAATGTGTTTCCTTTTGAAAGCTACCTATTGAATAGTGAAGAGGAGTATAATAAAAATGTTTCATTAATCATTTTTTGATTAATCATGATATGATTGTGTTTTAAAAAAGAATTCATTTTTTCAAATACAAATAATTTTTTTCAGTATTGCTTCCTTTGCATTGTATCTACCTACCTTCGTTTGGTTAGATTGTGATTTATCTTTCTTACAACTTGAAGTAAAGGAAATGAGAAAAAATCTGATTTCAAACAATTTAAAAATGCATTATCATAAAAATAAACTACTAATTTAGAATATGACACAAAGAAATTATCAAAGAAAATACGAGATTAGCGGTATCACAAAGCATTTCAAAAATATCTCTAATTACAATTGCGACAGGTAACTTTGTATTTAATAACTTAATACAACATCTATAACAGCATTGTTTTCAAATCCAATTATCTAATTGTGTTCTCATTTCATTAATAGCTACATTTTATTCGAAACAACACTGCACTGCTTGTCGATGATAAATGATAACTAGATCCGTTGTAAGATTCTCATCGGCCCCTGCAAAAATGTAGATTGATTTTTTAGGCTCCTTCTTTCAACTTTTCTTGTAGTATAAATAGAATGAGTAGGTAGACATGCCATGATGGTACGATGATGAGACGCGTCTTTTTAAGTTTATAGTCTTGCTCGTCGTAATAAATTTTGTAGTATAGTAGGCAATGATTCGTTGGTAATATGAATATGAATGAATAAAATTCGGGGGCGAAGCAACTTTACTCATTGGATGACATTTAGCAAAAGTGTTAGTGGGATGTAGACGAACTTTACATCCATACGTTAGAGCGACTAAACATGTGCTTCGTGCGGGTGGCTGGTTGTCATATTTTATTGCATGGTCAATTACGGAAAATACGACAATTCATAGATGTAACAAAAGAAACTCATCAGCATAAAAAATAATGTTTGCGTCGCGATTTGCGAATGGTCATAGGCACAAAATAATAAACAGTATGAGTCCAAAAAATTGAAATCATCCATGCGCGCACAGTCAAACAAAATGTAATGAGAAGTGACTATTTTTTAATTAAATCAAATGTAGCTTGTTTGATTTATACGTGTCTAGCAAATAATAAGTGCACTAGAGGAACTTCCTTTAATTGTTCTCGCGCCAAAGCAAAACAAAACAAGTAATTATAAAGATAGTTGACCTTTATTATCAAACAATACTAAAATCTAGAAAGGGAATAAAAATCTAAGAAATGTTTCTATCACTAATGTTAGCTTAGCGCTTCAAAGTATAATGATTCAATGATAACAAATTTTTGACAAGAAATGATTTGCCAAAGACCACCGTACAAAATGGTACATTAATTTTCTGCAGTAAAAGGAAATATTGACTCGTCGCAATTTTTATTTATTGATTCTCTCTGCAAACTTGTGCAAAAATCGTGCCTATTTAAGAAAACTGACAAGTTTTACAAACAAGTAAGGAACTTGGGATATTAAATTAAATTATGTTCATACAAAACATGATAACACTTATCATAACCGACCTAACCAAACCTGACTTTTGTAACTGATCGTCAGTAGTGCAATTTTGCCAAGACAGTAGTGCATACTTTTTTGCTTAATTGCTTTATTATTCTTGCATTGCCTACATTGTTATTGCACCCGACCCAAGCTATTTGCCAAAAGGCACTGCTAACCAAACCTTATTTCAATTGCATTTTTGTACTTGACTTGTGTTTTTCTAAACATTCGAATGTTTTCACTTTTTTTGCTTTTGCCACCCATTACTTATAAATGATGATGCGTTGCAATTTTTCTTGTAATTATAAACATTAGAGTCATTCAGTAGCAATTACTAACCAGATTTTGTTACAGCCTTGAAGCAATTTTTTGTTGAACAGTGCATACATCATTTTTTATCGGCATACGACAACTAATAAGCTCAGTAACTGCTTCCTCAGATTCTAGTAAAATCATCACATCAATGATCTTACTTGTTATATACCTGATAATTGAAGTAAGAACGAAATGTGCTAACTGAGCTGAGAACTTTTACTCTTGAGATCTCACACAATGCAGTTTTCATGCAACAGCTCAAATTTAAACAATTACATGTTTTTGATAAGTACACGTCTGTAACAAAATAAAAAATGCATGTGTTTGCAACTAAATCGCTTTTCAAAAGATCTGCAAAACAATCATTGCAAATCATGTTATATGAGTGTGTGGCCTACAATTTGGATAACAGTAATACCCAAAGATACTTCTTTCCTTCCAACACAATATTTCTTTCTTTCTTACAAAAGTTCATGCGAAATGATAGATTTCTTCAATCTATGTCGTCAGTTAAATTCTTATTTTAATTACAACAATACGGAATGGCATCGTATCATATCAATATCACTAAAATATTGCCACTAAAGAAATCACGCCAAAGTGGAAGTATCAAACTGAAAATGTTGAAATAGAATTATGTAGATTAAATTGAAATCTGTGTAGGATGGTGTTCGAACATTAATTCAATTGATTATATAAACCTTATCAAATTATTATCGAAATCATATTTATTGAGTATTGTAAATGGCTTATAATAGCGTAATGAAATTGTCGTTAATTTACTTCCTCTTTGGCATCATTTGCTGAAGGTATTCTACATGAAATCGCTATCACTGCCGCCTTTGTCTAATCAATTGCAATCAATTGTTACAACAATCGCCAAACAGACAAAACATGCGTTTTGTTTGATAAAAGCTTTGCATTTTATAAAAGATTCGATTAGGTTTCATCGTCGACCATCGTGAATGCTCGTAGAAAGGTACAATTGCCAAATCAATTTAAGGATGCGAAATACCCAAAGATGTTTGTAGGATTTCAATAATTCCTTTATTTGTTGAACAACACGTCTTGTAATAAGCTTTACCAGTATTTTCTGTTGTTTGTTAGGTAAGCTATGTTATCGGAAACTATTGTTTGTAATCATTGGCATAAATTTTTTATTCTTTCCATTATATATGCATAAACCTATAAAATGGCAAATTATATTTTTTAATAATCAATTTTATTTTCGAGGTTGAGTTATATGAATGAATTGATCTGATACGACATAAGGACCATGCACAGAGGAGTGAGAGGAGGGTAAATTTAATGATGCTTATAGGCTATCCGATCCTATAATATCAGTTACATCATTACATCATATCTCACGAATTCAAGATGTGTACAAATAAAAAACAAATATAATGGTTTGTAGAATGTTGAGTGTAGTATAATTTTCATTGTAAGTTTTGCAACACATTAGTGTTTAGTACCAGTACCGATGCTCATTGCAACAGCATTCATTATTTTGACGCGACTGTGACAAAGATGCCATCCATGAATAAATTCTTTGTTAAAACATTTTTTAATGCATCTAAACCTTTTTTTGTAGTCTACAAGTGAAATTTGAAAATGGAAGGATTTTCTTCGATTTATGTTAAGGTCATAATTAAATTAGTAATTTTCCTGCATTTTTATCATTCCCATTTATTTGCAACCTGTCGTGTAGTTGATTGTCATTCGTAGTTGGTAGATTTTTGTGTACTAAACTTGGAACAATTTATCTTTGACAATAGGCACCAAAAATTATAGAACAATTTGTTGGATTTTGCTCTAACCTGGTATCGTGCATGGCGTTTGTAAAAATAGCTGAGCTAATTACAGAACAGATTATTGTCAAATCTTGAGCAAGTGAATGGTTTAAAACCTTTTTGTACTGCAACAGGTACAATGCATGCATGCGTATTATGAGATTTAAAATAGCCAATGATTTTTTATGCTCGCGGCTGTGCCTTCTAATTCATGTCACGTCTACGAGGATTTTAATTTGACTACCAATCTTTAAATGTGCATCTAAATTACAGCTAACACGTAACACAGTATCCTTATCCCAAATGTTAAAACTTGATAAAGCTGACCGTGTCGAAAGAACCAATATAGCACGATAAATTCTAAGTAGGTTAAAATCATCAAGTTGATTTCAAAACTGATCAAATGAATTGAAATGCACTGACACACACTTGCATTAATTTTATGCTAATTACTAAATGCATAATTTTCCTACACAATACATTTGATCCTTCGCCTTGATTTCATAGCCTAATTTTCAAGATAATTCTAAGATTCAAAATGAAATATTCATCGATGTAGCTATCCACCATACCACGCTTTTGAGCAGTTCTGAGTATTTGTACTTTCAGTGACCACGCAAATTTCTCATGATGCCCCAATATAAAATTGATTTTTTATCAATCCAAGTCAAGTGTTAAAAAGTTTTTATGGCTTACTGGGCATTATCCTTCTTCGATTGATTATATCGTACAAAAAACTTTTACCAAATTGCACAAAAATGTTTACGATCGCTTTCAGTATCAGCATCTTAAATGCGAAATTTGAGTTAACTTCAAACAAAAGTGAAAACGAATGACAGATCATTAATTTTGTATTGTGGCAAACAAGAATGATGGTTTTTTGACTCCCAGCCATTAAAATTCCACCAGCGATTGTACCATTGCTCAACACAGAATTTCGTGAACATGTTTATAGCTTATTGTTACATCACCACCCCCAAAATCATTAGTCATCCCAATCATGCAGCAGGATTTTCAATTTTCAATTATCCATTCCGTGTTCCTGCTCTTGCATAATGTTTACACAAGTAATTCGTCGCCCTCATGACACCCATCATTTTGTTTTTTAAATGTTACTTTTATAGGATTATTTTCCTCTGCTCAATAAAACAACAATTATGATGACAGCGCAGTGGTGAGGTGATCGTAAAAAGAAGCATTCATTGATGTATTGTATTTTTGAGCCCACACGTATATTTTTTTACGCATCGCCATTTTCACGTAAACGCATACGCACAGGACATCCAGTTTTATTTTAATCGTTTAAATTCCTTTTCCAAATTGCACACATTTTTATTATTCAACTTTACTTTAAATAGCCTATTATCTAAATCCAACAGTTCTAAAATCGATTTTTTCAGAGGTAAATATATCTGTTTGCACTTCACAGCATTTTCATCTATTTATTCATGTGTCCACGTCCATCAACAAAACAAATCACGCAGCGGCACGCAATAAAGGATGAACGCTGAATCTGAAATACTACATCAAGCATATTATTAGATCCTTCGATTTCAAGTCACGATTTACTTGAACAAGGCACATGGTATTTTTTGACCCCATTTTCAAGCTATCAAATTCCATTACAGATCTATTATGCTCATCTAATCAAGCCAATCATCATCACCGCTATCTCCGAGTATAATACTGAAGAATTTGAAGGTGTTCTCTTGAACGCACATGACATGATCATTCGCATTCCAATAAGAATCACGAAAGTCAATTTTGAAGAAAAAAATGCAATACTTTCATTATGATTCTCTATTATTTCATGACATTGACAGGATCAAAGCAAAAACATACAAAGAGAGCAACTCTCAACTTCAAACCTCGTAGTCCTCAGTGCTCATCTCAATAATACGAGACCATTAATGAACATGAACAGTGACTTTATTCATACAAAAAGGCACCATTATTATTTGGCTTGGCTTTTTAGCAGAACTAGAAGAGTCTACAGTGCAAGCAATTATTATTAGTCAAAAGAGCTCTTAAATGAAAATGCATGACTTTCATTATACTTTGTAACATAATCATCACAAACTGCTAACACCGAACGAACCTCATGAATGCATGGACATACAAGGCAAGGACGTGCTTATTAAGAGCAACCAGTGTAATCGTAAGTGTGGCAAAAAATAGGTACATACAAGATTCAAAATGCAAGACATCATGCTATATCGATATAGCAAAAGGGGAAAAATATAAATGAAAAAGACGTTTTTTTTGAAGATTGCTCGTTCTTGTACGTTAGTAAAGTTGCTGGTAATCTTATAAAAAAATAAAAGTAGCAGAGAACAGAAAGACAGATTGGATTACCAACCACTTATAAGCATTTTTATTCATGTAAACTCATGTCTGGTCTGTGATATGAAAATGAAATGAAACAAGTGGGGCTTTTTAGACAGGTTACATACGTTTACTATTTATATGAAGAACTGTAATAATTTTTGGTATGTTGTTTGTTAAGCAAGTAGGAAAAATCTCAACCGGTGATATCAAGTTAACCATATTTATATCTTAGCTTCTTTCAAGCATTCAAACATCTTATGTCTTATTTTTCCACTTGAAATATAACATTGTGTTGTATATGCACGCACACTGACTGACTGACTTACTGAAAATTAATACTTACATATATTGTACAAATGCAGCTTTGCATGCATATGGCATGATGTAAGCAGAAATACTTTACCATAAATGTATTTTTCACTTCTGTTTTGTATCATAAATTGAA